>PVLA01011031.1:0-57069 GCA_004027455.1 Hydrochoerus hydrochaeris
CTGGGAATGCCCCAGGCCTGCCCACCCGACTGACAGGGCACACATCCCCACTGGGAATGCCCCAGGCCTGCCCACCCGACTGACAGGGCACACATCCCCACTGGGAATGCCCCAGGCCTGCCCACCCGACTGACAGGGCACACATCCCCACTGGGAATGCCCCAGGCCTGCCCACCCGACTGACAGGGCACACATCCCCTGTGGGATTTCCCCGGAGCCCAGGGTCTCTAGAGGTGCAGACACCTCTGGCCGTACAGTCAGAAGAGCCAGTGGACCTAAAGGATTCGTCTAACTACACAAAAAGGCAAGAACGTAAAGGATTTCTGACACTGTCAGAGGAGTCAGGAAAGAACTTTCCCCACCACTCTCCAGTTTTCTGAATTTGAGTCCAGGGAAGGGCAGGAGGCCTAGGTATCTCCTGGTGCCCTTGTCACCCTTTGTGCCTCTGTGAGCCAGTCAGTGGTCTCTGTGTGTGGCCGCCCCACCCAGTGACTGAGAGGCTTCTCCTCTGATGCCTGCACAGAGAGACTCACCAGCATGGATTCCCTTCATCCAGAAAACCAGTTTGCACAGAACACCAGGGACCAAGAAATATAGGCTCTAGGTCTGTACCACAATGTCACTAAGGTAAATTGACATTCTCAACACTTACAGGTCTCACAATGCCAAAAATATTATATGTGCCCCTCCAAAACCCTGCGGAGCTCGGCATGGCACCCACACCTGTAATCCCAGCACTTTCAGATGCCGAGACAGGAGGATCTCAAATTCAAACCCAGTCCAGGCAATTCAGTGACTTACTAGGATGCCTCAAAATAAAAAATGAACAAAGGACTGAGGATATAGCTAAATACAACAGTGTTGGGTCAAATTCCCACTAAAACATGAATACACACACACACACATGCACACACACACACAGTCCAGTGGAAAGCCAACTCCTTCGACTTCAACACGGCAAGGAATGAGGGAACGGGGATGTCACACATACTGAGGGTCTGGCATGGAAAATCCGCTTCTCCATTCCACAGCAGTTAAGATTCTGGTAACAACATACTCATGGGGACTTGGATTACAGCTAGAGGGAAAGCAATGTGTCCCCAAGAAAGAGCATGTATGTGTCTTTTCCTTCCTGTGCTCTTTAATTCCAAAGTAATCCCATTTTAATTACATTTATAAATAAAAAATGCTTAATGCTGTGCCATGTAAGACACCCACACCCACCTTAAAACTGCACTTTAATTTCCAACTCAATTGCACATATAAATTTGAAAACTGAATACTGGGCAAATGAGAACAGTTTCACAGCCTCCCTCACATGAGCCACTTTGAAAGCCACAGTTGCACTTTAATTCCCTCAATTGCATGTATAAATTTTTTAAAAGTTAATGCCACACTGTAGAGAAGAGCTTTAATTGAGTGTTAACGAGCTGCCAGATCAGCTTCTAGCCAGCCCGGTGACGCGGCAGGGAGCCGCAGAGGGGTCTCAGACACAGAGTGTGAGCAGCTAAATAAACCATGTGCACCAGCTCCCTTGCATGGAAGACTTGCTGCACTGGTGTGGGCCTCAGGCCCAGCCTTGACCTCTCGAGGTAGGATTAGCAGGGACCAGGACAGAACTGGGGTGGGGATGCAACACGGGCACTCGGGGACCTGAGGCCCTCTGGCTCTCATGCCCTTTGCGATCCTCAAAGACAAGGGCCAGAGAGAACCTAAGGAGGCCTCGAGGCTTAGACCGCCCTACTTTGTAAATGAAGAAACAAGAAACTCCTTCCCAAGGAGGCCGAATGACTTGATCAAAGTCACACAGTGAGTTAATGGCCAGAATCCAAATCAGCGTCTTGTGCTTTTTTCTTTCCAATTCGTAGTCCACTGATACACAGAGATGCTCTTCAACTGGAATTTTACTTTAACACAGTCCATCATACACATCATTTTAAAAGACACAAAGGAACGGGTGGTAATTCAGCTGTACAGCACTTGCCTAGCTCGGACAAGGGTCTGAATTTAATGCCCAGCACCATTAAAAATAATTTTAAAAGCACAAGACTCGCACTGTAAACAGGCAGTTCTCGGCCCCATAGCTGCTCCTGGCCCAGCCCACGCTCAGCCCCACGAGGCCCCACTCCCACGTGTCAGGTGGGGGCTGCCAGACACCTGGGATCCTCACACTTTTCCTCCTGGGAAGTTTTTAGGGTTTTGCTTTGCTTTGCTTTGTTTTATTTTGTGTTTTATGTTTTGGCAACACTAAGGATTGAACTCAGGACTTTCACACCCTCCACCACTTTCTATTCTGAGATAGGGTCTCACTAAGTTACCCAAGCCAGGGTTGCATTAGCAATCCTCCTGCCTCAGCTCCCTGCATGCTGGGATTACAGGTGTGCAGCATCACCTCTGCCTCAAGGAATTTCTTTTGATTCTATCCTATAGTTCCCTGGACTCCAAGACTTCAGCTTCAGATTTTATTCTAGCTTCTGAATCCCACTGACAAGATTAGTACCATTCTGGTCCCCAACATTTTGTTTGACTTCTCACGTGCCACAACTGCCCCTTTCTGGGAGAAGCATCTGGGAACTTTGAACAGCACTAGGGTCCAGAGTGTGGATGGGGACAGGTCCTGGGGAGAGCTCTGCTTTTATTGCTTTGGGCAATTTGTCCAGGCCTTCTGATGTGAAGAAAAATTGCCTTCATCCCTGTGATATTTCTGGAAATACAGGACTTTTTGGGAAATCTTCTTTTCCCTGTTTTATTTATTATCTCTCTTATGATTCCCATTCATTGAGAAGTGGGCTTCCTTGATAGAACTCATTTTTTTCATTCTGCATCTACCCCACTGGATGTTCTGTTCTGCTTTATCAACTTCTTCCCATTTCCCCACTGTGTTTCAAACATTCTTTTGTCATGCGGTCAGTTGTTTGGGGCTGTTCCTTGTGGCAATCTGTTCTGCTACCAGAAACGGCAATATTTTTATTCCAAGATCAGAGAATTACATTTTAACTTCTTACTTCTTTCTTCCTACATTGTCTTTTTTCTCCTAGTTCCTTTTTAAAATCTTCATTTGAACCAGATGCCAAGGCAAGTACCTATAATTCCAGCACTGCGGGGGACTGAGACAGGAGAACCACAAGTTCAAATCCCACCTGGGAGACTTAGCAAAGTAAAATAAATTTTGTCCTAAAATAAAAAATAAAAAGGCTGAGAATGCTGCTCAGAGTGCCCCTGACTCTCTTTCCCAGCACCACGAATAATAGAAATTAAACAAACAAACAAACTCTTGTTTACATTGGTCTGTGGGTTTCATGTTAGAAGTTTACCAGCCATCTGGATGTCTTGTCCACTTCTGCTGCCAGAGCAGCTCGCTGCAGAGGGTGCATTCTAATGAAGAGAAATGCACCGAGTCACAATTCCTGCCAGACCAAGGTAGGGGCCACAGCTGGTGAGGGCCGTCGGACAGGCATCTCCTGGGAGAAAAGCAGAGAGAGTGAGGGACAGACAAAGGACAGCGGCCCTCACGGCCAAGTGACTGTGCATGGACCACGCCCCCCAGCACTGCTGCACTGGGGATTAGGTCTCCCGCACACCCCGTTTGGAGGACACGTTCAGACCACAGCACTCACCACACTCACTGCCTCAATCACACGCAGGAAAAAGCGGCCAGAAGCCTGGGTACAGGAGCGAGGAGGTGGGGACCTCTGGGCCAGCGTCACGGTTTTGGTTCTGCTCTTTCCAGGCACGTGCTAGGCTTTCACATGGCTCGACTTGCGGTGACTGACGGTTATGAGCAAAAGACATGATTTCCTCTTTTCTGTCGTGGAAGCAGCAGCCCCCTAGATTGCAACAGTATCACTTTCTGTCTTGATTCAAAGATAACTAAGAGAAGAACACTTACATGATCTACAAAGGACAGTTAATGTGAGGAAATAAGACTTGTGTCAGCGTGACTCACTGAGCTTTTCAGATTGTCTTTTACTATAGCAGAACATATTCCACCCCGAAAGATGCAGAAATTGATACACAGGAGCGCGCAAGTCTAAGGTACGCCGTGAAAACCAACACGTCGCACACCTAAACGTGGCAAAGGTCTAGTGGTCTGGCAGAGGGCAACAAGCAAACTATCGAGGATTAGATAAAGGGTGGACCATGTGAGGCAAAGGGAAAGCATCTGGTAAAATTGTCACCATAGATACGTGGGAAACAGGTGACAACTACAGTGGCTAATCCTATATATCAATCTGACTGGGCCATGGGGTGGTTAGACTTTTGGTTGAACATTATTCTGTATGTCGCTATGAAGGTGTTTCTGGCTGACATTAGTATTTCAGTCTATAGGTTGAGTAAAACAGGTTGCTTTCTGCAGTCAGCTTCTCATCACTATGACAAAACACCTGAGAAAACCAACTTCTAAGAAGAAAGGTTTATGTTGGCTCGTGATTCCAGACATTTCAGCCATGGTCAGCTGTGACCATGGGCTTGTGACCAGGCAGACACATCATGGTAAAAAGACTTGGCAGAGGAAAGCTTCCCCCTTCATGACAGCCAGGAAGCAGAGAGGAAACGAGCAAAGAAGTAAAGAGCGGTGGACAGTCGAGGGTCTCTGCAGCCACACCCCCACCCCCCACTGCTTTCATTTAGGTCTTGTCTCCTCACTTCCCATGGCTCCCATGAATGCCATCAAGTTACGAATCATCAGTGGGTTGCTCCACTGATGAAGTTAAAGCCCTCATACTCAGTTGCTTTCCAAAAGCCTCACTCTGAAAAATGAGGCTATGGGGAGATTTTAGAACCAGACTGTAGTGCCTTCTTCTGTGTGGGCAGCCTTGTCCAGCCTGGAGCAGAACGCAGTGCTGAGGGGAGAACTGCTTTTCTCTGCCTCACTGCCTGGGAGCAAAGACCTCAGTCTCCTCCTAGGCTCAGACTCGGGCTTCTAGCACTTACATCCCTGCTCTCCTGCTCATCAGGCCTCTGGATATGAGCTAGAATTGTGACTTGGCTCTATTGAATCTGAACTGCTCAGCAAAATCATGCAAACTGGTTCCTTAGAATAAATCAATAATAATACTGTTCTATTTCTCTGGAGAGCCCTACTACAATAGCCGAGTGAACTTGTAATGCTGAAGAACCAGTGTTTTTGTTGATATTAGCTGCATCAGGCACAAAGCCAATTTGTGGGTATCCAAGCAGGAATGAAAGGGAATAGAGAATCAATAATTTAGGTATGTTCATGGTTGGAATAAGGAGTAACTTCTCAAACTCAAATAGAAATAGAATGAAAAGGATTATGAAAAAATTAAAGGATAATTATAAATTAATTTATAGTAAGAACTGCAAGAGAATAGCCAACATAATTTATGGCTTGTATCTAGAAATACCCCCTCCCCAAAAAAGCCTCATGTCCCTACATGTGGAGCTGTGGGAGCTGGCTGGATGTAGAGTGTGTGACACTGGGATTAAGGGGGTGTGATACTAAATTAGCTCACTAATTGGGGTTAGCACAGTTCTGGTTATGGAAAGCAAAAGCTTCACCATGGATTTAGGTAGCACCAATAAATAAGCTTGTACTCCAGATGGAATATAAATAGAGAAAGCAAAGTCAACTTGCAGTTACTGCTCGCTGAGGCAGAATACCGGACACCTACCAGTTAAAGGAGGAAAGACTTATTTCAGCTTGTGGTTTGTAAAGGTTTCAGTCCATAGTTGACTGGTTCCAAGGCAGGACGACATGGTAGAAGGGCATGCAGAAGAGAAACAGTCCATGGTATGGCAGGCAGAAGGCAGCAAAGCAGCAAGCAGCAGCAACAATCTGCCTTCTTCCTGTCCTTTTTATTCCATCCAGAGTACAAGCCTAGTGATTTGTGCGACCCACACCTCTGAGATGCCACATCTATGAGCACTTAGGGAGGACTTTTAGGTGCAAGGCATAATACATGGCATCCAAAAATTCCTTTCAAAAGGAAAAATGCCTCAGAGCAGACACTAGAGGGATGGCTTAGCCACCAAGGTCCATAACTTTTCCAAGGTGTTTCTTATGAAATCAAGAGGAAAAGAGGCAGTGGAACAACAGCAAAAATACATAAATCATATTCCCTGCAGAAGAATTGTATGCAGCTATGGTGCACAGAACTGACAGTAATCAAATGGGTAGCAAGTTCACTCTATGTTTGAGAGGTGCATATTACATTATTAAAAGGAAGCCTGGATTATGACTCTTCAAAACTGAAAACGAGCCCAGAGTTCCCAAGGTCTATGACAGCAAATGGGTTCAGAAGCCTGCTCCACTCTGAAGGAAGACACATTCTCCAGTGTCCACCTCAGATCATGTCCCAGAAGGTCAGGACGAAGGAAGAACAGCAAAAATGGCAGAATAAGAAACTGCAGAAGCCCCAGGACAAGCAAACACCTCCGGGACAAGGAATCAAAGACAGTCAAGGGGGAATCCCCTCTCTGAAACCCGGGGTGCTTCGGATCCCTGGTTGATGCACTTCTCTGGGCACTGGAGTTGTTCTGTCCTTACCCACAGCTAAGTACCTGTGTGTCTAATTACTGGGCTGCAGATGGCCAGGAAGGAGCCATCTGTAAGGCCTAACAGTCCCCCGCACCACCCTTTGATAAAGAGATGTGTGCTGTGGGGTAGTGTTCTAGAGATTGCTTTGATGCCACAGCTTGCTGAAGGACATCTGAGTACATTCTGCATGCAAGAGGGAGAGTGTGTAGCATGTCTGCTGACCAGAGGGAAAGGCTATGTGCCAGTCGTTCCTAATTCTCTTTACAGGCAACAGCAAGTTTTCACTCCCTTACCGCCTTCAAAGTTGTGTGTGACCACATGATTTGCTTTGACCATTAAAAAATATGTGGGAATATGTGTCAGTTCCATGGGGAACTTTAACAACTGGTGCGAAGATTCTTAGTGGGAATGCAAATTAGTACGGTCAGTATAGAAAAAGTACAGCGGTTCCTCAAAAACTAAAAATAGAACCTCCATATGATCCAGCAACCCAACTTCCAGTGCACATCCAAAGGAAATGAAATCAGTATGTTGAAGAGACATCTGCACTCCCACGATCAGTGCAGTATTATTCACAGTAGATAGAACGTTCCAGCAACCTAAGCGTCCATCAGTGACTAAACGGGTAAATACAAAATATACAGCAGAGTTCTATTCAGCCTTCCTTTCAAACAGGAAGTCCTGTCAACTGCGACAACATGAGTCTGCCTGAAGGACACTAGGTCCAGTGAAATGACCCAAGGACAGTGGGACAAAACCTCATGACCTCAGGTTCATGTGCAGTATATAAAAAAGTTGAACGCGTAGAAGTCAGTATTAGAGCGGAGGGTACCAAGGATCAGGGGAGGGATAATGTTGGTTAAAGGATATAAAATTTCAGTTAGACATGAGGGGGCATTAAGAGATCTAGTGTACAACATGGTAACTATAGGTAATAACAAATACTGTATACTTGAAAATGTCAAAGAAATTAAATTTTAATTGTTCTTACCATTAAAAAAATGGAGGGACGGTGCATGTTAATTATCTCAATTTAGCTATTCCCATGTATATGCACACATATATGTACACATTCAACACACCATATTGTACATCATATGTCAAATTTAAGTTAATTATTTTAAAAATTTACACAAACATTGGAATTATCAGGGCAGAATCCACCATGCACCAGGCTCCCCTGCCGTGAGCCTGTCCCTCAGGCCTGATAATAACTGCTCTGTGACTTAAATTCCTGGTGAGGCGCCTGCGGCACAGCCCCAGCTTCAGCTCCAGGAAGAGACGATGTCACTGGTGCAAGTCTGTAGGGCGAGTGGCTCATTAGTTACCGCAGAACAACCCGACCTCCGCTGCCAGCTAAGCTCCGGCGGCTTAGCTACAGATGGGTAAGGCAGGGGGCTTTTCGCAAATCTTTTCTTAGAGGCCAGTTCTAGAAACAAGTCTTTCAGTCTCCGGGGTGGGAAGATTAGATGATTGAGTTGGGAGCAAGATAAGAGGAAGCTGAAAGTCTTACTGTTTAACGTACAAACTTTTACTTTGTTCTTCTTTATTTTCAGAACAGTTTCACACCTCCGCTCCTCTGCGCAAACCTCCCACTTTGGGCTGGGTGGGCGCAGCGCAGGCACACAGCTGCGGGCTGGGCTGGGAAGCAGCCCGGTTGCCTGCTTTTCAGCAGTGGAGCCTTCTCTTCAGCCACAAAGGGCAGCAGCGCCTCCCAAGCCAGGCCGGCCCTGCACAGCTGGCCTTTGGTTTGCCTCCTGTCTCTCCCTCCCTCCCTCTCTGCCCTCCCTTCTCTTCTCTTCCTCACCTCCCTTCTCTCTCCCCTTCCTTCTCATCCTTCTCTTCTTCATCCTTCTACCTCCCTCTCCCTCATTCTTGTTCAGTCTCCATTTTAAAGCAGTACTTGCCTTCCATCTGCTTTGCAGTGCCTGAGTTTATGGTCGGCTCTCCCACGTCATTCTCCCTTTCCTGACCTCTGTGTATTGCTGACAGAATTTCTTTGTGTAAACCTTCGCAGCACCTCAGCAGCCACTGGGGGAGGAACTGAGGGAAAACCATGTGCTCCCAACTCTAAGTTTAACCAAAACTCCTCTACTGGTTACTAATCTTAGCATCACTTGCTGCCATGAGGGAACTAGGTTTATTTATTAGTCAATTTATAAGTATTTACTGAGACACAACCATATGGAAGCCACCTTTTTTTCTTTTACTCAGGAGTCTTTCAGTATCTCTCTCTCTCCTAGAATGTAAGAAACATGACCATGTATCATTTATCTCTGTAAGCCTAGCACTAGCTCAAAAATGAATATTTAATAATCAGCAAATGTGTGGAATGTCCATAGCACAAATCTAGCCCGCTAAAACCCTTCACATTCGTCTAGAGAATGGACATGTTATAGCTCCATACAGATGAATATTGCAAGACAGTTTTTAAGGGGTTTAATACTGAGGCTGAACTGAACTTTTTCAGTAAAATTTTCCAAAACAAAAATCAAAGATTTAGAGAAGTTAAGCAAATTTTTCAGCACCAGTAAGTATTATGATTACTATTCACTTACATATGTACACTCCCACCTGATCTAAAGGGTTTCAGTCAGCTGGGACCCAATAACTAGTGGCATACACAGGGAATTTG
Source organism: Hydrochoerus hydrochaeris (assembly GCA_004027455.1). Lineage (NCBI taxonomy): Eukaryota > Metazoa > Chordata > Mammalia > Rodentia > Hydrochaeridae > Hydrochoerus > Hydrochoerus hydrochaeris. The sequence goes on from PVLA01011031.1 coordinate 9,138, forward strand.
GCACCAGAGCCAGTACCTTTTACACTCACACCGCATCTCACAGCAGCCAGGACTGACCAGGACTAAGGAATCCTGTAAAGCTCAGGGAGGAAGCAGAATTTCATCAGGAGGCTGAGCACCGGGAGGATCCCTCACAGCGCAAGGCAGCTCTGCAGGAAGCTCTCAACGTGAAGTCACTCCAGCAAAGGGCTGAGCCCTCTTCTGTCTACAGAGTCATTCTGCCCACCAAGCCCCTTGTCTTGCTCTGTTTGTGCTTCAATAACAGAGGACAAGAGGTCTGATTTACAATAAACTGAAATGCACTTCCTCAGACTTTCGGAAGCTAGGACGGCTAAGTTCAAGGTGTTAGCAAGGCAAAGGCCTGTTATGTGGCAGCACGATCACTGCAGGGAGGCAGCTGGAGAAAAAGAATATGCTTACTCTCAAGATCAGAAGTCCACCCCTGCTGTGAGACACCGACCTCTTCATGAGAGCGGAGGCTTCATGGTCTTAGGACTTCTCACCGCTGCCTCCTCACACTCCACTTAAAAACACACAGTCCTGGAGTTTTGGCTTTCAGCACGTTGGAACTCAGAGGATGATGTTCACGTCCCAGCCTTGGGACGTGATAACTCCCCCACATACCCATGGGAGACCTAATGCCCAGGGCAGCAGAGATGAGAGGTGGGGCCACCAGAGATGACTGGCCATGAGGCCTGTGTCCTTGAGAATGGTAATGCCACGCCTTGGGAGTAGGCGCCTGATACAGTATGAACTCAGCTTCTTCCTCTCTCTCATGTGCTTTCATGCTGTAATGCCTCTGTTTTTCAATGACACATCAGGACCCTCACCATGTGACTCCTCCATCTTGGACTCTCCAGCCTCCATGACCATGAAGCAATGCATTTCCATGCACCATAAATTACCCAGTCTCTAGTATTCTCTTCTATCAGCACAGAATAGGCCAAGATATCCATCTAGCCCTTTCCACTAAATTTCCAGAAGTACAGACCAAGGGAAAGCCTCTATTCCTAGAGAAGGTTAGATGGCAGGAAACCTGCACAGTTCAGTCTAAGGCATGAGTGTCATTTACTGAGCAACATCTCTGAGATGCCACCTCCACACTGTTTAACCCTTAAGGTCCAACCCTGAAGGCTGCAGCAAACACAGAGCATGTCTAAACAAATTCAAGGTCTAAACAAGTTCAAGGTCAAAGTCCACTCTTACGGTTTGTGTCTGGGTGTTCCCCCAAAGCCTCCTTCCTGTAGTCACAGAGGCGGCTTAATCTAGCATTCGAGATTGGTTCATTATCTATTGCTGGGATTGGCTGTGTGAGAGCTGCACCCTCCCAAGGGCAGGGAGTCAGACTACGATATAAGAGAGAGAAGGAGGCATGCTTTTCCCATTTTGCCCTTGGCCTTAACCATGCCACCCTGCCTTGGAGCCAGCTGAGTATAGATTGAAACATCCAGAAAGTGTAAGCTAAGTAAACCTTTCCTTCTTTCATTTTGGGTGTCAAGTATTTTGTTTCAACAATGAGAGAAATGTAACCAAGCCACGAACTCCAGCCACCTCTGCTTTCACAGTGCGTGCTGCCTCCTCACGCTCCATGTGAAAACACACAGTCTACTCTGTGTGTCTGGTTCCCTTACCTCTCCTGCCCTCACCTTTCTGGAATGAGCACCAAGTAACAGAGACAGCCCAAACAGGCAGAGAAAGGGCAAAAGCCGTAAAGTTCCTGGTTGCTGAGACACCTTGGAGCCAAGCCCACAGGCTCCATGAGCAAAGTTAAGATAACCAACCAGACCCAAGAGATGCTCTAATACTAGGAAGGTGGTGCATCTTGAGGTGGCCCTACTTGAGACAAAAGGGCAGAACCCAGCGGCCACAGCAAAGACTCAAAGACTCCTCCTGTAGCTGAGGAAGCAGACGACAAGGGAGAGGAGGTGGGCAGCAGCGGTGGCAGCCCTGGGTACATACCCTGCCCCGAATTGGAGAGGCACCATGCTGGATTTGCTGAGATCATTCCCTGGAGTGCGTCGTGGGTTTGCCCAAGGCTGGTCGGTGAACTCCCACCCAGATGGCACCAGCGCGTGAGGACAGGAAGCAGCTTTCAAACCTGCCTGAACTCGCAGATGGGAGTGGGAGGGCTGATTCAGAGGCAGGCGAGGAATTGGAGTGTACTGAATGATGGAGTCTTTGAATCAGGTTGAAAATCTCCACTCCAGTGGTCTGATTACCAGGACTTTAACAGCTCATTTACTAGTTTTAAAATCCCAAGAGTTTCAAGCTTCCATTCCTAGTCCTGGTTGTAATTAACCGTCAGGGACAGATGTGTGAATCAGGTGGGAAAGTCCCAGTAAACTTGCACAAAATGAGGGGCCCAAGGCAGCAGCCAGGAAGACTGCAGTTGCGGGAGCCCATCCACTCTGGCTCAGAAGTTTTGGTAGTTTCATCTTTAAAACCCCTACCTAAATGATTAGCTCTGATAGTTCATTGCAGGTGCCAACTTAGCTGGACTTAGAACACCTGGAAAACCAACAAAGCATTATTTTGCATGCGTCCATGTGGGTGTCTCTAGAGAAGATGACTATACAAACCTTGCTGGGTAGATTTGCCCTCCATGTGGGAAGGAACCATCCAATCACCGACAAGGAAAGCAAATACAGAAGATGAATTAGTCTCTTCTTTGAGAGCTGGGGTAAACTTTCTCCCACTGCCTCAGACACAGATTCCCAGGCTCAATACCCCTTTGACTCCAGAACTTGCACCCATGAACTGCTGGACTCTCAGTCTTTCAACCTGGAATTGAGAGCAATGCCATCACCTTCTCCAGTTCTGAGCTCTCCATGGGCCAAGGCATGCCACTGCAGCCCGGGGTCTGCACTAACAACATCTAGCTTGTCGGGCACGTAGTCTCATGAGCCACTTTCCACAGCAATCCCCTCTCATACATCCGCAGACGTTACTCTTCAGTCCCTCTCCTTGGAAAACCCTGACACATACACTAGCCGACTGTTTCAGTCTGGTTCTCCTGGGTCAATGGGTGAGATCAGAGAATCAGCCGGTGTGAGGACAGATAGAAGATGTGAGCTAAAGCTAACAGGAAAGCACTGGAAGGTCCTCTGGAGATACAAGAAGAGCCCTCTTACTAAAGACTTCCTCTGTTCCAGGAAGCAGCACCTGACACTTTTTGGGAGTTGCTCCATTTAATTCCCATGAGAACCCCAAAGAAAGTATTTACAGGTGGAGACTGAGGTTCAGCGGACCTAAGTGCTAACTAAGCAAGACAATTATAGCAAATTTCAGTTAAGTGTAGGTGTCACTGATTCTGAAGATTCAGTTATTCCTTGTGCCATGCAAGAAGGGAAGCACCACCTTCTGAAACTCCAGACCATACCTATAGCAGACAAGCTGCTTCGCCTCACTGTCTTGCAGGAGAAGAGTCCAAATTAGAGAAAGGCCTGAAACCTAGTACTCTTCAGAATCCACCTCATTCCAGTTCTTCCTGCCATCCCCTAGTTGTAAATTAGGGTAGGCAAAGGATTGGGGGAGCGTGCTCTCTCTCTCTCTCTCTCTCTCTCTCTCTCTCTCTCTCTCTCTCCCTCCCTGCTCTCCCTCCCTCCTTCCCTTCCTTCTCTCTCTTTTCTCTCTCTGTCTCTCCCTTCTTCTCTCTCTCCCCTTCCCTCCCTCCTTCCCTTCTCTCTTTTCTCTGTCTCTGTCTCTTCTCTCTCTCCTCTCCATCTTTCCCTTCCTTCTCTTTTTCTCTCTCCTCTCTCTTCTCTCTCTGTCTCTCTTCTCTTCTCTATCTCTTTCTGTCTCTCTCTTTCTCTCCCTCCTTCTCTCTCTCCCCTTCCCTCCCTCCTTCCCTCCTTTCTCTTTTCTCTGTCTGTCTCTCTCTCTTCTCTCTCTCCCCTTCCCTCCTTTCTCTTTTCTCTGTCTGTCTCTCTCTCTCTTCTCTCTCTCTCCATCCTTCCCTTCTCTCTCTTTTCTCTCTCTCTTCTCTGTCTGTCTCTCTTCTGTGTCTCTGTCTTTGTGTCTCTCTCTTTCTCTCTCCCCTCTCTCCTCTTTCACCCTCTCCCTCTCCCCTGCTCTTTCCCCCTCTCTCTCCCTCTCTTTCCTTCTCCTTCTCTCCCTCCCCCAGTCCCTCCTTCAGTGAGTGAAGTCACTAGGGTTTTGCCAACTCATTTCCCCACCTCCACCCCCGGCTCCAACATTCTCTCTTGCCTTCTGATCTTCAGCAATGTATTCATGTATTCATTTAAAAGTTCTGTCTGTGCTGAAGCCGGTGCTGCTTGTAATTGCTGGCGGCCAAAAGCTGTTCTGTTTTTTCTGGCTGAGTGTACCAGGCAATCATCAGCTGTAATTATTTCGAGTCTTGTTACAGATGGAACTTCGAGGTTTTCAGTCTTAAACAGAATTCATTATTCAAATGTCTCCAGAACTGGCAGTAAGGGTATGGGGCCAGCCTCCTGGTGAGCCCAGGGAGCAACAGAAGTTTCGGGACAAGAGGACTGGTCACATGATCAGACCCCCTGCTGGCCACAGGTGAGCCCCATCCCCAGGTCTGGAAGCCTGAGCCCCTGCACCCAGGCTATTGCTTGCCCTGAATTCTATTTCACTCTTATTAACCCTTCAGTTTCTGCACCTCAGCCTTTCCTGGGACACAAAGGCAACTCTCCACATATCCAGGTCCAAACCCAGAAGACTATGTTAGTGCGTCTTTAGCTGCCACCTGTGTCTTGGAACCTCCTCACCAGAACTTTTCAGGCTAACACTGAGGCTCCTAGGACCAGAACTCCACTGAGAAATGGCAGCAGCAAAGCTCTGAGGCGGTGCGCAGTGACATCAGCTCCCCTGGCACTGCTTGAGATCTGCTTTCAAGACTGACGGGAGCTTCCAAGGAGGGCCACGGGGAAGTATGGAAAGCACTGTTCCCCAGACCTGGGGGAAGGAGCCTCAGAGGGGAGAATGGCCATGCTCTGAGGCAAATGTGGGGACACTGCGCCCTCTGTCAGGAAGGTGCCGCAGCCTTCTGGGGAGACTCCACCTGTGCAAGCTCGCGTCCCATTCCACCCCCGAGGGAGGGCAGGGAGACAGCCTCTGTGTTCCACCCGGAGGAGGATGAGGGACCCACGCAGACCCACAGGCCAAGAGACCCTGCACTCCCAAACAGGGTGGCATCAGTGACACAAGAGACACCAGCAAGCCCAAGGCACCTGCTCGGGTGTTTCAAACCGCCTTCAGCCTGCTCTTCACTCTGCTGTGCCCTGGTTTCACTCTCTCACCCTTTGATTCCTATTGCTGGAGGCAGGTTCTTGCTTGCACAGCTAAAGCACTCCCTATACACAGACACACACACACACGCACGCACACGCGCACGCACACAGGTACACACACGCGTGCGCACACACACAGATTTTCTCCCCCCATTCTTCTCACTCCACCATTTCCTCCAATTCTCTTTGACAGCCCCTCTTCTCTTCTTGTGCTGCACACCCTGCACCCTGGAGCTTGGTTTCTTTCCCCTTTTCATTTTTTTTACTCATTCTCAGTTTCCCTGACTCCCACTCCCACCCACCTCCTCCATCTGCCACATCGCCCGGTCTCCCCAAGTCCCCTCGGCCTACCCTGATGATGGGCCTACTAAGTACTTAGTGCTCATTTACTAGGTGAGCAAGCAGGCAAAGAAGTACTGAGCAAGCCAGAAGCTCTTGCACAGGAGATCTGGGACCTCCATGGGGACCCATGATCCAGTGAGTTCCTGTCTCTTCTATCCAACTGAAAGTGAGGCCCATGGAGACACTGCTGCCCGTTCTGTGGGAAGAGAAAGCCACCGACTGGTTTTCCATTCCATGTTCCTCTCAGTCATTGTTCAGTGATACTCTGTGGGTAGAAAGCAGAGACAGTTGGTCTGAAAATAGCCATTGTCATCAGGAGGGAAAGGAGCTAACAGCTACGGGCTAACATCTCCCATGCATCGAGCACCACGGTAGGAACACAACATCCATCATCTCTGCACCTTGTCCTGCAGATATGCCCATTTCACAATGAACTGACTCTGAAAGTTCTCATCTAACTTCTTTCCAAATAGTGGAGATCTTGACCCTCATTCTTGTGAAGACTAAAATCTAGACCCTGGATGGACGACATCTGCAGCTTTGTACTTATTCACCTGGCCATGGCTGTCCGACAGCCACAGAGCATCTGCATCCAGCAACGGGAACAACAGGGTAACAGTGAACTCAGCAGTGCTGCGAGAGGCTGTGGCCTGTGCGATGTGGCGGCCCCAGCTCTCCGAGGGGCACAGTTGCACTGCAGTGACCAGGTACACGTGCCATACCTGATTACTAGGATATGAGAACATACAGTTGAGCCCCAAAGTGAATAATATGTAGCACTAAGAACAGAAGATCCCATGACCTGGAATGGCTGACTAGGTGTCTTAGCAAAATAGCTCACAACAACACCATAAACCGAGTGGTTCAGAAACAGCTGGCTATTATGTATCAGCTCTGGAGCTGGAAAGGCCAAGGCCAAGATGCTGTCTAGTGAGACCTCAGTTCCTGGTCCATTGAAGGCACCTACTTGCTGCACGCTCACACAGAGACAGGGGCCAGGCCGCTCCCTGGGGCTTCAAGGCCGGAAATCTCATCATGAGAGCACTGAATTTATGACATAATACCTCCCAACGTCCCATCTCCTAACAGCCTCCCTGTGGTGACTAGATTTCAACATGTGGATATTGGGGTGACACCAACATTCAGATCAGATCATAGTAGAAACACTTGTAGTCCATTTTGTTTTATTGTCTTTCTTTCTCAAAGTTAGGAACCAAACCTTATGCATGCTGGGCCAGAGTTCTGCTACTGAGCTATGCACCCAACCCTAGTGCCAGGCTTCCTGATGTGAGAGGACAATTAGCTGAATGGGAGAGGTGGATGGAAAGCAAACTCTGGGCAGCAGGAGCCTAAACGGGCCGACTGGATACAGCGCCGCACCTTGGGAGAGATGGGCCACGTTCTAAGAAAAGAGGAAGACTGGGTGGTGGAGTGCGGGAGTGAGTGCAGTGAGTGAGATGAAAGGTTCTCTCTACGGAAAGGACTGTCACACAGTATAAACACATTTCCTTTGGGGAGATTAAACAGGGAGGGGGAAGAGCAGAGGAGAAAGCTATAAAGACACAATTATAATCCAGAACTAAAGTGAGAGAAGCAGAAACAATAGAAATCTCAGCCTCTCTCTATTCCTGCCACACCCAATTTTCACTGACTATTTTGTGTAGTTTGGTAGCAGTTCTTAAAAGGATTGAGGGAAGGGAGGTTAAAGGATAACACACATAACAGTGAATATCGCTAAAGTGACCCAGGGCTTGAGAACCTTTCTTGTGTATTCCTTGGGATCCCTGTCGAGTGAAGGCAGCACACTGCAGGCTGGGTGTGGGAAGTGCTAGGGTCTGTCTCCAACTCAGGCCTGCTCTCTAGGGAGCAGCCAGCACCTCGAGACTGTCCAAGGGAAATACAGTGTCAGGCTGTGGGGGACCAGTCACAGGAAAGAGTCGAGATAAAGAACAAGGAGGTCTGGAGGCTACACAGAGCCAGCAATGGGAACTCAGAACTGGCCATATCAAGGAGACCAGAAAGGCTATGGCACCAGGCATTGGGAGCTTCTCCAAGAAGAGCGAGGCCCCACAGTCAGACTGAGGCCAGGACAGCCTCCCAGCTTCAGGGACAAGATAGAGCCACATACCAGGAAGTGCCAAGGGAGGCGCATACAATATTCACCTCCACAGCTCAACAGTTACTTCCCCATAGCAGTTCTAGACTCTCTACTGCGTCAACAGACTGTAATTGACAGTAGCCTTGTCACCATGAAATAGCATCATTATCCGCACTTTGCCAAAAAGGGACCTGGAACTCAGAGAGGCAGTGGCTTTGCCCAAGCCAGGCACAGCACGCAGCAAAGCTGAGACTCTAATCTGGGTCTGTACTACCACAGGAGGAGAAGTTTCAGAAAAAGAGACAGAGGCAGGAGAGAACAAGAGCCTCCTTTCTCCTAGAAGAGAATCATAGCACTCATATAGCTCTCTTGCTGTGGGGAGCCATGGTCTGGCAAGAAGACGTGGTACTGGGAGTGTGACCTGGAAGGAAAACCCCTCTCCCCAGCTCCTCCCTTCTTCCTCTGCTTCCTGGCTGCCATGATGTGAGCAGCTCTCCCCTTTCCTCCAGGTATTTCCTGCCTTGGAGCCAACTGACAATGGACTAAAAATGTAAGCAGGAGCAAACCTCCTCTGTAAGTAGCGGTGTCAGGCAATGTGCCTCATGGCAAAGAAGGTATGCATGTCTAGGGTGCTACTGCAATGTACTGGTGAGTTATTCCCTCTCAGAAGCATCTGTTCAGCTCACTATTCCGTGGCATGCTCTGTGCTAGCGAGAGAGTGCGGGTAAGTGACAAAACACAACAGAGCCAAGGAACTGTGCCTTTCTTCTCTAAACAGGAACCACCCCACCTGTATCCCCAGCCCTCCTGTCACGCAGAGGTATGCAAACCACATCAGCCTCCTCTTTCTCATGGAATGTCAAAAGAGCAACCCGTTCTGCCATAATCTTTGCCACTTTGCCACATCCCACTATGGCTTATATTTGTTTATTTTTTAAAAGCCCTCAAGAAATGCAATTAAAATATTCTAACTATTTGTGTTGGAGTATTTGTGTTCATCAGCCCTTATTAAAAATACAAATGCAAATTTAGAGAGCTTCAGTACTCTTGTGAACCTGCTGCTTCCTACAAAGCCCAACTTATTTGCTTTATGGAAATGTGTTGGGTGGGTTTCCTTTAAGAGTCATTATTATCTGCCTTTAAAGGGTCCGCCCCATTTTGTTCTCAGACAAAATAATTAATAGGTTGCAGAGGGGTTTTGTCTTTTATGTTTTCCTTCCATTCTAAAACAGATTGGCAAATCAAAAGGGAAGAGCATGGCACAGTGAGAAGTGCAAGGGACACCATCGTTCCAGGAGCCACTGCGAGATGTTTAGAGGTCCCTAAGGCTGGCCGGAGGTGGGCTAGGCCATGTTTCCATACTATCTTGGATTAATTTTTTTTTTTATTTTGAAAGTAGTAAAATACAGCAGAACAAGATAGGACAAAGCCAATTGAGACAGTGTAGTGAAATTGGTACAGGACTTCTCAGCAGGTTACCGGGATAACAGCAACAGGTACAATAGTATATCTCATTTTCTTAACAATAGTTGTTCCTTCAATCAGATACAGCAAAATCGAAGGAAATACGGAACTTATAAAAACAGAATATTGAATAGAGCAGTACCATTAATCAGAACAGAGCAAAACAGTGATAAAAATATTTGCCTTCAAAGAGATGGCAGAAGGAAATCCCCCTTATTTGCTATATTGCATATAGTTAAACTTGCAAGAGATGCTCAGATCTCTGGCTCTCACTTGCTCACAGGGCGGGGGGAGAGGATGGGTAGGCTCCAGGCACTTACCAGAGTGGTGAGCTGGCTTCTTGTTTTCCCAGCACCCCAAGTTCCAACATGGTGTGGATCTCAGGAAACGCTGATGGTTCTTGCCCTGGGGTGGCCGTGGCTTGCCGGGCCACAGCCATTTACCAGAGCGTCGAGCTGGCTGCTTGTTTTCCCAGTGTCCCCAACTTGGATTAATTTTTATCTCTTCTCTAGAATTATCAAAGTACTGCATAACATGTTACACACTCTAGAAATACCCTAGGCAGACCGAGGACGAGCAGTGTACCTGACATAGCAAGGGACACAGCAGTACCAGGCTCAGCCAGGGTCTACAGGTACACACCCTGTGCCTCAGCTAAGTCCTGTCCTGGCTCAGCATCAACAAGCTAAATGGCTCCATGCTTCTTCCTGAAGCATCTTTCTACCCATGGGGTGCTCTCCTCCCAGATAGCTGATTACAGCCAAAAGAGCATTGGTTTACTTACATTTTAAGAGGACAGAAGATTTACGGGAATGGCCCTGGCATGCTTCATTAATCCCACCCTGCCTCCACACCCCAGCCTTGGCTTTGAAAGCCAGGATATAGGGTGTGAGAAAATCCTAGCACCTCTCTGTGATGGCCTCTAGGTGGTTCCACTCTGGCCATCTTTGTCCCCACCTGATCCTGCTGTCCATTTGGAAGATGAGCTGGCTTAGGCCAGCCTAGCTTGAGTGAACTCATCAAAACAGGGTTCCCTGCTTGGCAGGCCTGCCAAAGCACAGAATAGAGAAGGGTCAGCATCCCAAAGGGGGGGGGGGGCAGTGTTGGTCCCACCCGGAAGGGAAATGGGTGGTGGGTTGGACAGATAGTGAGAACCCAGGCGCCTCTGTCCTGCCCTCCACATTTCCAGCTCTTCCGCACTTCGCTACCCTTCCACCAACTTCAACCCAAGTAGACAGAAATCTTCTGGGATCCCCGCACCACTGAAAGGCATATCAGAGAGGAAGAGAAGGCCCAGAGGAAGGGGAGTAAGCAAGCTCTTCATGTACTCAGGCAGTCTGCGTCTCAGTTCCCTGGTCCCCTAGTTTGTGTCAGCTGCTCTTTCTGGGGACCCCTCACTTCCTCCCCGTCCACATTGCTCTGTGTTGCTTGCTGAGAACTGATGGTCCAAGGGCACTGAGAACTGTAGGGAGTGGAGTCAGCATCCATTTTTCCTCTGCTTTATTAATGGGCCAATTTTTCTCTCTTGAATCTTCTTCCCTTAATATGATGTCAGCTACAAAAAGGCTGCCTGCATCTCCTCAGGCAGTTTTTCTAGGTAGAGTGAGGCCTTTCTTATCCTGGGATTCTCATGTCCCCTCCCAGCTCTGCTGGCAGAAGCACTTTCCAAGTCCACTGTCCCACACCTTTCTAGAAAGGACACATCCTGTACCTGGAGCTTTGGCTTCAAGTCGCCTTTTAAGAGGCCAGGCTGCAGGGATCTGATCCCCGAACGCTTTCTTCATCAAAAGCAGTAGTAACCTTCTGCATGACGAGGACAAAAGGGTTCTTCAGCTTTGCCCCCACCAGTAATTTCCCTGTCCCTGGCACTTCTCGGCAGTTTTCTGCTGCTTCCAAAGCATTGCTTTAGGGATTTAAACCCCAGGATGCCTCCTGGAGACACCTGAATCCCATGGCTCACACGGCCTCTCTCTGTCTGCTCAACAGCTTTTATTCTGTGCCACGTCAAAGGTATACAGAAGTGTTGGCTACTAAGCTTGTGAATGACCCATGCAGAGAGCCACAGGAAAGGCCCTGGACCACAGGACCACAGAACCACAGAACCGGTGTCCGGCTGAAGTCTTCAGTAAAGCTCCATCACACAAAATGTAATGGGTAAAAAGGTGTCATATTGCTCATGGGTCAAAAGGAAAGAAAAAAGGGAGCCACAGTGGGAGATAAGAGATGTGGCATTGAGGCAGCAGCGGGGGAGGCTCGGGCCTTGGCCGTGATAATGAATGCGGGTAAACGGGGTTGTTCAGCTAGCCAGCCCTGTGTAACTAGCCACCTGCAATTCTGGCACCACTTTTTTTTTTCTCAGAAATTGATGAACAGATTGTAAAATTTATATGGAAACGCGAAATCCAAACCAGTATTTTTTAAGTGACAAATTTGGAGTACATACACTTCCGGATTTCAAAACTTACCGTAATGCTATAGTTACGGAGGCAGCATAGAGATAAAAATATAGATCAATGGAACAGAATTGAGAGGCCAAAAATAAATCCTTCTGTCTGCAGTCAACTGATTCGATGCAGGTTCCAGTGCATCTCCCTAGGGAGAGAGTCCTCTGCTCAAGGAATGCTGCTGGGTAGACAGAGACCTGAACTCAGAGCCTCACCGCACCTCACACACACGGAACCAAACAAATCACCCACATGGGTGGGAATAGTCTTTTTCTATGTGACTCAAAGGAGCAGAACCTATACCAACAGACTGGAACTTCAGGAGAAAGAGCAAGACCCACACGGGGAGGAGTTTTCAGTGGAAAGAGGAGCAGATGTTGAATCCCTCATACTTGAGAAAATGCAGGACAGTGACATCGCAGAAGGGAATAAGCTTCACATTCAGAGCTGCTGGAATCTACTAGAAACTTGCTGCTTAGAGTTCATTTGCCCTGTGGATTATGAGTGGATGTTTATAGAAGTCTCCCATAAAAAAGGTGGACTTTTTTATTGCTTCCTGAGCTCTATCAGTTTTTACTTCATAGATTTTGAAGGGTTTCTATTAGATGTATCACATTCGTCCTCTTGGTGGATCAGACACCGCATCACTCCATAGAGATGCTCTGTATCCCCAGAAATATCCCTAAACCTTCTCACCTTCTGTCTGTGTTCCCTGGTACACACACAACCTGCACTTGAGGGCAGCAGTACAGCCCTGAGAATCCAGCGTGAACATAACCGGAGCCTGGGCTGCAGTATTTTACTCTCCCAGTAGCTACTTCCCAGCAGTCCAAATCTAGTGCCTTAAACACAAGTGCACACACTAAATGCCTCTTTGTCAACTGCAAACTTGTTAGTTACAAAAGCATTGAAATATCCCTTCTCACTGATCAGACACCAGCACGGTGCTGACATAAAAGCTTTGTTTGCAGTGAAATCTCCATTTGGTCTCTCTCTCTCTCTCCCTCCCTCCTTCTCTCTCTCTCTTTCTCTCTCTCTCTCTCTTTCTCTCTCTCTCCCTCCCTCCCTCTGCATCCCTCCCTCCCTCCTTCTCTCTCTCTCTGTTTTCTTTTCCACAATTCCTCTTGAGGTTTGCTAGCTTTCCCAGGGACACAGCTTCTGGCACGAGGCTGACTGGGAAGGGTGGTGGAGACACGCCCTGGACCAGTGTGCACCACGGAATGCTGCTCAGCGGAGTGTAAGATTCCATCCGGCAGACCCCAACTGAGCATTCTCCCACCAACACTCCTCATGGTTTTGAAACTCTACACATGATTTCAACAATTGCATTTAGAAAATAACTTACTTTCCTGAAATCATTTTGCTAAAAACTGAGCTGAGTTTGATGGGTATAAATATAAATTTCCCTACACAATTCTGGATGAAAAATGTTATACTAAGAGCTGGTATATTACATAAAGTTTGGCTAGTAAAAGAATTTTCCACCAGGAAAATTCAACCCGGAGAAAAATTCTACAGGCACGCCTGACTATTGTCTAATTCAACCTACATTTGTCTTGTCAATTTGGAGTTTGATCAACTGTATTCATTGTCATATTAACATGTTTAAACCTGTTTCCTGCCATACAACTTACTTATTCAGTTTCCCCACATTTTCTATATTTTAATCTATTCTTACATTTCCAAAAAAATTTACCCTTAATTAAACAAAATTTTGAAGTGACTCTACATCCCTTCACATCTTTTCCAAAATCCATATTTTTATTATTCTAAATGTTTGATTCCCGGTCACCATGAAAATTCTTCCCTTTTTAAAACAGGACAATACTTGTTTTATTATCTTAATTATTCTTTGTATTGGCAAAACATTCGAGATTGTACTTTGTTGGTATTTACATACTCTATCCACAAGCATTTCCACAAGGATCTCCTTGGAACAAAACCTCATATGTCTGAGAATAGTTTTATTTTGCCCTGGCACTTGAACAGTGATTTGACTAGATACAGCTCTGAACTAAATTATCCTTCAAGACTTTGGAAACCACTGCTTCAGTCTTCCCCTTTCCTCTCAGGGAGGTAGACAGAGCTCCGGGGAGATGACTGCTCCACTCCCATGACAGCCGAAAGCAGAGAAACAAGCAACAAGCTCACCATCTCTTGAAGCACCCAGAGTGCTGTCCTCACAGGGAGTCCAGCAGGCCTGAGGCCTAGAAGGGCCGCATGGTTGTAGGAGGAGGAGGCACAGGAGCGGGGCCACCTTGAGGAAGAGGCATGTGGAAGCTGGGGCGGAAGGGTGGGCCGGGATTGGGCAGCTTATGGGGGGCACCGGTGCCAGGTGAGTGGGGGGCTTCAGGGCCCCGGAGGCAGAGGGTTCAGACCCTCTCACAGTGTCCTCCTCACAAACCCCACTGGGCCCGCACAGAAATGTACACGTGGGGCTTGGTTAAGAAGGGGAGCCCAGGAAGGGAAGGGGAGCACTGTCACTCTCCACCCCACGTCCAGCAGGGCAGCGAACGCTGTCACCACTGGAGCACTGCTGAAGACCCACTGCTGCAGGAGAAATGTCAGGGCCCTGCACCGTCAGGGGTGAGGGGAGCCAGCACAGCCAAGCTGCAGCCCTGAGCCCAGAATGCAGGCCAGGCCAGGACAGGAGAGCCCGTCACGGTGAGAGACATCCTCATCCTAGAGGCCAGGCCAGTGAGTGGGCACACTCCTGTGGCCAAAAGCCCTCCACCCTCAGCCCTGTGTCTCTGAATCCTAGCCAAACACGAAGCCCTCAACTCAGTGACACAGCACAGCAGCCACAGGCCTGACATCCAAACCCATTTCCAGATCAACCCAAACTACCTCTGTGAAGTCTTGGCAGGAGGGAAGACGTCTCTCCTCTTCAGGCGTGAAAAGCACTCTCCTCAGGTCCTCACGCCCTTCTCCAGATGTCTGCCCTAAACACAGTCACAATGCACGCAACAAGGCAGGAAAGCAATACACTCCGAAGAGAAATAACCATCAGATCAGCTTCAAATAGGACGGGTATGTTGGAACTGTATGACAGTGAATTTTAAACAAGTGCAATTAACATGTTAAGGGCTCTAATTGAAAAGGTAAACCAGCTTTAATGTTTAATGAGTAGTACCAGCAGATAAATGCAGCTATTAGAAAGAATAAAATGAAAGTGAAAAATACAGTAACAGACATGAAAAATGTCTTCAGTTCATTTATCAATAGACTCAATAAGATGCACAAAACTTGAGATCTCAAAAAATGACTCAAAATTAAGCATACAACAGGAAAACTATACAGTAAATCTAAAGGTTATGGAATAAAGCAATTGATCAAAAAACAGGCACTTGAAAGAGAAGAGAGATGACAGAGTAGAAGAAATATCTGAACAAATAATCAAGAATTTTGCAAGATTATGCAAAATGCCAAACTACAATCTATGACTCAGAAAACAGTACTCATAAATATCAACACTATACAACAAACAAAGACACACTTACTACTAGAGCAGTCAGTCTACTGAAAATAAAAGACAAAGAGGAGATCTGAAAGGCAACCAGAGGAAAAAGATGTAGAGGAATAAAAATTAAAATGTCATCATTTGAATCACACTTTTTAAAAGATAGTTTGAAAGCTAGAAAGCAACAGAGTAACACTTTCAAAGTGCTGAAAGAAATAAAAATTGTCAGCCAGATGTCAACCAGTCTACACAAAGTGAAACTATCTTTCAAAACTAAATGAGAAATAAACACTTTACAGATAAACAAAAACAGAAAATTGACTACCAGCAGGTCTACACTATTGGAAATATTAAAAGAAAATTTTCAGGCAAAAAGAATATTATACAAGATAGAAATTTAGATCTATACAAGTAAATGGAGAATATCAAAGGAATAAGTGAAGGTAAAATGTGGTTAAAAGAATGTATTTTTTTCTTGTTTGCATTTGCCCTAAAAAAAATTGATGGCCTAAAGCAAAAACAGTGCCAATGTGTTGAACATTTATGCCATTTGTAAATGTAAACTAACAAAAAGAATGGAAAAGGAGAATTGAAAACCCGATTGTAAGATTTCCATGCTACCACATGTGAAAGAGTATAATTTTGAGAAAATACACTGATGAGTTATTAATGGTACATGTTGTAACTCCAGGGCAACTATTTCTAAGGATTTTACTGAGTATAAATAAGAAGTCAATAAAGAACATACTGGCATAAAAGTTGCCAGTATGAGTAGAACTGAAGAACAAATAGGAAACTGATAGCAAGGTACCAAAAATTAAATCCAAATATGACAAAAATCACAATGCATGTAAAAGGAATAACAGTATCTCATACCAGTTAAAATATAGAGGTCACCAGACTGGGTTTTATAAAGAAGGTGGCAAACCCCTAATGATATGCTCACTTGCAAGTACCCCACATTAATTACAAAGACAGAAATAGTCTGAAAATAAAAGCATGAGCATTTTGCTTTAAGGAAGAGGCACTTTCTTCCTGTATTCTTCCCACTAAAACCAGCTAAACATCCTGGAAATTATGTATGAAGCAAACGGGGAAAAAAACTGACAGGAAGAAAGCAGGCAGATCAGCCGGGGACCTTGGGGCCTAAAATGAACATTGTGCTGCTTTTCTCTCATAAATCCTGGATTTGAGGTTGAAAATAATGGCAACCCAGAGACACCACTGTTGCCCAAAAGCCAACACTCTTTAGCTGAAAAGGCAGGAAGAGGTGGGGTAGCCTTTTCTAGACAGTAATCTCTGTATTTCAGGAAAACATAACTGAAGAAACTATAGCTAACCCGCACACGATCCAGCAAAGGTGAAGGGGCCTCCACACTGCTACGCACAGCAGCCCGCAGAAGGACATTCAGTGTCCCTGCTGTGCAGTGCCAGGAAAGGCCGGAGCAGGCAGGGCTTCACCCTACCAGCAGTAAGGCGGCTGCCCCAACGCACAGCCCAATTGTCAGTGCGAGGGCCATTGCTGCCCTCCCCTCCCTGCCAACGCAGGGTGACAGCAAGCCTGGCGGAGGGGCAGAATGGACGCTCGCACCTGGGGGACAGGCCATACCTGCAGGAGTGCAGGTAGGCCACATGGGCAGCCAGAACTCCCAGCCCAGCTCAGCGGCAACACCCTACTCCTGCCCTGGATGTTCAAGTGAAAGGCGAACAGGACCTTGTGCTCTCACCCATGAGGAATAAGGCAGCAGCACCCCTGTCCCTGTTAGAACAGTGTCACCACAGCCCACTGAAGCTGGTGTGAATAAGATCTGGAGTCTCACAACATCATACAAACATGTTTCAGTTGAAAATCATGGTCACACCAGGAACCAGGGACATCTCAACGGAGGATTAAAAAAATAAAAGGGAAAGATTGCCCAAGAAAAGCCAATGCTGAGATGACAGACAGGCTAGAACTCTCTGACCAAGATGTGAAAGCACACATTACACAAAATGTTTCAACAAAAAGTTACAAACATACTTGAAACAAATGAAAACTCAGAAACTTTCAGCAAGGAAATATAAAGTCTTACAAAGAAATGAAAGATATACAAAAGAACCACATGCAGACCTTGGAACTAAAAAATAACAGTAACAAGAATGTGTAGGCAGGCTTAAGGCAGGAATGCAAGAGACAAAGGAGCAAATCAAGGAGCTGAAAGATAAAACAATAAAAGCTGCCCAATGCATTCAATAAAGATAAACCATATGGGGTGGGCAGGGGGAGGAGCAAATACACTGTCCTCCACAATCCCTTGGACCATACCAAAAAATAATAACAAATAACATAAAAATTTAAAAATCCAATATTTTTATTATTGGAGTCAAGAAAGAGATGTGAAAAAGAAGACAAAATATTTGAAGAAATAATGGCTGAAAAGTTTCAAAATTTGACAAACATAAACATATATTTAAGAACTAAAAACTGTCAAGAAAGTATAATGTGATCTAAAGTACATCATAACTAAATAGAGAAAACCAAAGACCACAATACCAACAAATAAGTCACCATAACTACATGAAGAAAAGCAATTTAAATAACAGTAGATTTGTCATCAGAAACCATGGAAGACAAAAGCAGGAGGCAAAATATTAGGTGTGAACTATAAAGAGTTGTCACCCCCAATCCTGTGCTCGGTGAAGATGTACTTCAGGGTTAATAAGAAAATCAAGATATTCTCAGATGAAGAAATCTAAGGGTAATTATTACTAGTACCTACACCCTAAAGGAATGAAAAAGTAGTTGTCAAAAGAGAAAAGAAATGATAAAAGATGCTAAACATGAAGAAAATGATTTTTTTAAAGTTAAATAAACAGAAAATGATAAAGGATGAAAACTTGAAACATCAGGGAGGAAAAAAGATCATGATAAGTAAATACACAGTTAAATGAAACGAGGTCCCTTCTCCTCTTGAGTTACCCTGTTTGTGTCTAATAGTTGAAGCAAAAAACAGTCTTCAGAGGTTCTAAAATATGCATAGAGGAAATATTAAGACAATTACATTATAAATGAAGAGATAAAGGGACATAAAAGGGAGTTTCTGCTTTCATCTTCATGGAAAAATGCTACTATCAATAGACTGTGGCACGTTATATATATCAAGTGTGAGTCCTAGATAAACCACTAAAAAGGATATATAAAGAGAAATGCTCAAAAACACAGACAAATTAAAATGAAATTTTGAACACTATTCAAGCAACACCAAAAAAAAAAAAAAACAGAAAAATAAAACAAAGTGAAGAAAAACTGGGAAAATAAAAAACACAGACCTAAGACTAACATGTGAGTAATTGCACACTTAAAATCTAGATATAGGTGTATCATATATTGATGGGTATATTAACTAAAAAGGAATTGGCAGAATGGATTTAGCAAAAAACATACTAGACACAGAGAAACATTATATAGTTATGAGTGAAAACACAACAATCTTAAATCTGTATGCACCAAACAACAGAGTTGAGAAAGCTGTAAGGCAAAACTAATGGAACTGAAAGGAGAAATAAACAGGTTCTGAATTATGACCAGAGATTTCAACAACCATTTCCCAACCAGACAGAATAATGAGACAGGAATCTAGCAAGTCTGTAAAGAATTGACGCACTGTCCACCAAGAACTCTAACACAACATCTCACATGACAAAAATGTCCACAAAACGTGTCTGGGAATAGAACATATCCAGGCCACAGAGCAAAGCTCATCTAATTTGGAGTGGGAAACTTACATTTGTCTTCTCCAATTACAATGAAATGAATCTAGAAACAAATAACAGAAAAATACCAATACTTTCAAATATTTAAAAACTGAAAAATACATTTCTAAAAAATTCATGAGCCAAATAAGTAGTTATAAGAGAAGTTTTTAAACTACATTTAACCAAATGAAATATAATTTTAAAATGTGAGATATAGCAAAAGCAGCATTGAAACTGAAATTTACAGTTCTGAATTCATGCATCAGAGAAAGAAAATTTTTCATATCAATAATGTAAATTACCACTTTGAAAATGAAAACAAAGAGTAAAATTCGCCCAAAACCAGAAGAAAAAAAAAAGAAATGATAATGATAGGAGCAGAAATTAATAAAATTGAAACTAAGAACAATAGAAAAACTCAGTGAAGAAAACAGCTGATTCTTTTAAAAGTTAAACTGATAGATAAGGTAGAAATAGTGAGGCAGGTCCTATCAACACAGACCTGCAGACATCAAAAGAAGATAACAAGGGACTAATATGAAACAATTCTACATGTGTCCATTTGAAACTTAGATAAAATGAATAATTCCTCCAAAATTACCAACTGTCTCTATACACCTAATATGACACAGATAATTTGAATATCCTTGAAACTATTTAAGAAATTAAATTCATAATTTTAAAACTCTCAGAAAATAAATCTCCAGGACCAGATGGTTTGGGCATTCTACCAAACACTTAAACAAGAATTAACACTGACTCTACACTATTTCTTTAGAAAAACAGAAAAGGGAGGAAAACATTTCAACTCATTTTGTGAAGCTGGTTTTACTCTGATACCAAAATCAAAGATGACACAAAAAAGCAAACTCATGAATATAGATGCAAAAATGTACTTAACAAAATATTAGCAAATAGGATTTAGCATTGTATTAAAAAGGGGTATACACCATCTCTAAGTGCAGCTTATCCTAGGGATTTAATACTCAAAATTTAAAAATCAATATTTTATCCACTATATCAAAATCAGTAAATGGACCAAAGATAAAAATTACAGGATTGTATCTATTAATATGGAAAAAGGTTTGCCAAAATTAACATCCTAAATTCACCAAGATATGGTCAAGAGTTTAGCTCAGTGCCACAAGCACCTGCCTGGCAAGCACAAGGTTGTGAGTTTGATCCCTGGTACCAAAAAAAAAAAAAAAATTCACCAAGATGTAACTAGATAATGAATTAGGAAGTGAACAATTGAATAAACCACAATATGTCGAGGCAATGGACTATTATTCAACACTAAAAAATGAGCTCTCAAGCCACAAAAGGACAATAAGCAAACTTAGATAGATGCACATGACCAGCTAATCTCAAAAGACTGTACGCTCTGCAATTCTGATGCTCTGGAACATTCAAAATAATAAAAGGACAAAATAATACAAACAGTAAAACATAAACTGACACAGTTTCTAGAGGTTTTTAGGGTAGAGAGGTAAAGGAGGAAAGCATAAAGGATTTTTAGACCCCTGGGGAATCATGGCACATATTTTGAAAGGTGCATTATAGTGAAGGTATAATGTTCACATTTACTTTTTAGAAGTATTTCTATTGATGGGTTATTAATTTTAATTTTATAAATTTCATTGAACAATGTGTACTAAAGATAAAAATTAAAATTTTAATGTTATGAATGTTTAGACTAAACATCAACATTTTCAACATCAACTGTTTACCTGCTTACAAGACCTAAAAAATAACAGTAGAAATAAATGCCTACATGAGCTGCAATGAAAAAACAAAATTCTACTGCAGAAATACTCTTTGCTTCGATTATCACATCTAAGGCAGTCTTCACATGTGTGTCACCAGTCTTCTTTGGTAGGACGTATTGGACATCCCGCTGGTCTTCCTGCTTTCTCAGGAGGGTCTTCTGTTATTTCATCTGTCTCCTCACCAGGTTGCTCCAGAATTCTTTTGAGGAATTATTTGGGGAAATGCATACTGTTCTTCCTCTTTGTAATTGATCTTTTATCAGTTCTAGTCCCAGTTCTCTAAGAAAAGTTCTCTGTGATATTTTGTGCTTGTTACTTTCTTTGTAAACTATGAAACTATTTATGCCCCACATGTTTAGGATCAAGTAAAACACAGATAATGGTCAACACTTTCTATTTTGAATGACATCATAGTTGCTGCATAACTTATCAACAACTCTACTCCACCTTTCATTTTGTTGTCAATTGTGACAATTTATGGCTTCATTTGTGTTGAGGATTCACTATCAATGTTTGTTTGTTTGTTTTGTTTGTTTGCTTGCTTGTTTGTCTTGAGACAGAGTCTTCCTCTGTAGTCCAGACTAGCCTTGAACTCACTATGTAGCACAGGCCGACCTTGAATGCATAGGATCCTCCTGCTCCTGCCTCTGGAGTGCTGGGATTACAGGCATGCACCATAGTACCTATCAATCTTATCATCATGGTGTAATGTTGACAGCATCAGTACTATGTCAGTTTTTCTTCCCTGTTATAGAAGGCCAATGTTAGGTCTTCCTGAAACACAAAGATTGCACTATACCTTTCTCTATTATGAACTTGCAACATTTTGTGGGAGATCTTATCTTTGTTCTTGCAAACAGTTCCTATGCTGGTCAAGGGAGCTCTTTTAGCAAATGCAACACCAATGGGTAACTAGTGAACCAACTGTCGAATGTGACATTTGCATTACTTTTTTGAAGTAGGTGGAACAAGTCTGTTCACAACTTCATATGGTTTGTTGCTACAAGAATAAAGAACTGGTGACTGAGTTCCAGGATAAATGTCTAAATTCAAGGTATAAAGTGCCCTTGCATCTGCCACAGCATATATATTTAATGCCTTATTTGGAAGGTTTATTTGGCATATATTCAACAGCAAATAAATGAAGTAAGTTGTTCATCCATTGTCATGTATTTGGATGGTATATAAATTGCTTGACAATTTGAAACAAAGCTTTCAAAAAGTGAGTGAATGGCAGCCAGATTGTCAGATTTTTTTTCTTTCTTGGCAGGTCTTTTTGTCATCAAGACGTAGGCAATTTTAAAGAAAGCAAATCTTGAGTGTCATTTTTGTTCTAAAAATCTCAAGACCACATCTGTCACTTCTCCATAAATCCTTTAGAGTCTGACGATTAGAATGATGAAGTACTGCCATGAAGGCTTTTAGTTTAGATAGTGAGGTATCATGATTAAATATACTTTTGAGTATTAATATTCATACATATAGAATGTTTTCTTGTATTTCATCATTTGTATATTTCAAAGTATCTTTTAGCTCACCATCCATTACAAACAATTCCCAACACTAACTTGCAGTCTGACCTTCCACCCAAGACTTTCACCCCCTCAAGAGCCTAATCCCATGTTCTGACCCATTATAATGATGGATCATTCTGGTCTACATTACCATTCAAATATTTATTTACCCCAGTTTTCTTCCTCATCTGAATCAAGGCCTTCATTCTGTACTTCTCCGTCTGTCATTCTTGCTAACTTCCTTGGTTTACATGATCCAAGTCATCATCAGTAGCCAATTCACACAGATGACTCACTTTCAATCTCTTCCCAAAGTTGTAAAAGCAGATTTTCCTGTGACATTGTACTGAATTGGACTAACTTTCCAAAAAATCTAAATAAAACATTTAATAAAAAAATTATAAATACTTGAAACTTTAACACAGCACATAATGTGGATAAAATTCACCCATTTACACTTTAACACATATGTATACGCCTGGTTGTTCATCTTATCAAGTAGATGAACACAAAGATTGCTTCCTGCATTCCCCTAGCACAGCTATCGAGATGTACAGCAAGCTACTGCTAAGCTAAAGTACATATTTTTATTAGAAAAGTATGGTACTGGTGTCTGCGGTCCAGCATAAGGAAGTGAGGCTAAGGTCATGACAATACTTTGCTTGATAATGGTGGGTACTTGTCATCATATGTCTGTCCAAACCCACAGGATGCATGATGCTGAACCCGCCATAAAACACGGACTTTGGAGGATGCAGATATATCGGTGTAGCCTCATCAATTGTGACAATGTGCTCTGCTGGGAAATGTTGATAACAAGAAAAGTTATTTATATGTGAAAGGAAGAGATTTAAGGAAAATCTCTGTAAATTTCCCTTAGTTTACTAACAAAATGCATGCAGTTTTGTAAACCGAAAATTAAACAATACCAATGAAAGAAATAAAAAAGCATTTTTAAAAATAGAAAAACATACAATATTCATTGAATGGGTCATAACATACTAAACTATCCTAATTTGCCCCCAAATTATTTACATATTTAAAGCAACTCCTATCAAAATTCCACTAAAATATCTTATAATATAGACAAAATTATCCTGTAATTTATATGGAAAAGCAAAAGAACTAGAATTGCTAGAACAAGTTTTTAAAAATAGAGTGGTCATTCTAGTTGGTTTCTATACTATGTGACTTTGATGCTAAGAGCCATAGATCAATGAGAAAAAACGAAGGACCTGAAGTTATTCCATACTAGCACATTCAATTGATTTTTGGCAAAAGTATAAAAGCAATTCATTCAGTGATAGAAACTATAGCTCAGTATCATCCGCAGACAGAAAGGAAATGAACATCAACTGAAGTCTCACACCCTTACAAACATTGACTCAAATGATCTTGAATTTAAATGTAAAATGTAACACTATAATTATTTAGGAATAAAATAGGTGAACATTGGATGACCTAGAACTAGGTAAAGAGTTCTTAGACTTGACACCCAAAGCTCAATTCATAAAATAATTTGGCCTAATTAGAATTTAAAATCTGGTTTGGAAAAATCCTATTGGGCTCATCATGATGACACACACCTGTAGTCCCAGTACTGGGGAGGATGAAGCAGGAGGATCACTATGAGTTTTAGGACAGCCTGGCCTACATAGTGAGTTGAAGGCCAGCCTAGACTGCATAATACGACCCTGTCTCAAAAAACTACCAAATTTTTTTTTTAAAAGATCTTATTGTTTGGACAGAAGTCAAGCTACAGACTAGGCTATAATACCAGCAAACTACATAGTTGAAAAAAGACTAGTATCTGAAATATATAGAGAACAGTCAAACAGTGAAAAAGCAATCTAATAAGGAAATAAGCACAGAAAAAGTAAAATACATTTCACTGAAGATTATATCAAAAATAAGCATTCAAAAAGGAAGTTCAAGATCACTGACCCCGATAGAAACTACTTTTTTAAAAATCTGAGTTATTACTACTCACTTAGCAAAATGACTAAAATTAAAAAGAGAAGCAACATCAAAATGTTGGTGAAGGTGCAGAGAAACCGAGTCATCTATACTATACATTCACTGATGAGTATGTAAAATAGTAGACTCAGTCTAGAAAAGTTAGTTTCTTGACAAATATCTTGGCAACTATTGTAATGTATGTAGCATTTTCTCCTGGGCATTTACGTCAGTGTAGGAGTGGCTAAAGCTGAAGATCAGTCTCACATGTGGGGATAAACCAAGGCCAGCCTAGAAAACACAGAGTCCACAGGGATGTAAACAAGCTGCTCCAGCCCTGAGAAGGCCAGGGCCCAGGCCGGCCAGGCAAACAAGCTGCTAGGCAGAGGGGTTGCAATTGGCATCATCCTCCTGGATGTATCAATAAACCTGACATAGTGGTTGAGCAGGGAAGAGGCCCCACCAGATGCCAGCTCTCTGTGTCTTGTCTTTATTGCTTCACCTTCCCACCACCCTTCACGGTCTTAACCCTAGGGAAGTTCGAGAGCCATGTGGGTTACAGCACATCAGAAATATAAAGCTATATTCACATAAGCACCTGTGTATGAATGTTTTCTCTTAATAGTCCCAGACTAGAAACCATCCAAATGTCCTTCAGTGGGTGAATAGTTCAATAAACTGTGGTATATCTATGTCACAGAAAACTCACAAATTAAAGAGGGATAAACTACTGAAACAGACAAGAAAGCTGGCTCTCCCACTTTTCCCATGTGGTGAGGTTGGCCTGTGACTGCACCCCTCTGCCTCGCTGCTCTGCCCTCCCCCTTACCACTCACCCTAGACTGGACGACTTGCCTGGGTTCCTGCCTGCATATGCAGTGGCCCCTGAGCTCCAGGACCTTCTGGCGTGAGTGCAGCTTGGCTCTCAGCTGGGCGCCCTTCCCAGCTCCCGGCACGTCAGACACTGCTGCCACATCTCTGAAGAAAAGGGGAGTCTTTGGCTGAAATCAGGGAGGACAGATCTGGGCCCACTGTTACATCCCCAGCCTCCCGGCCCCACGTAGCTTTAATGAACACAGCTTTCCCTCCCAGAGCCTCCCATTTCAGCATTATCATTTTTCCCAGACTCAACAACCACCCGTATAACAGCTCAGCCCCTCTCTAAATTATACCATGATGGCCGGGGACTCTTGGAACCCAGTATCCACGGCACTTAGACCAATCAGCAGGCCCAACATTGAATCAACCACAGGCCTACAGCCGCTATAGAAGCAGCACTGTCCTCATTTTTCAGGTTAGTCAGCAAGACTCCCTCCAGTGCATTGATCCCCTGTGCTGCCTCATAGATCCTGTTAAAGACTTGCTTTTGTGAAATGTGCTTGTGATTTATTTCTCTGGTAGTTTGCACTCTGAAGTTCCTGTAAATCTACTCAGGATTCTTATTCTGAGAATACTAAGTTTCTTATCCTAAGTAGTTTGAACAGAGCAGCTGTCTCAAAAAAAAAAACCATAAGCACCGGGGTCATTAGCTCTGCAAAGCTCCAGAGACCAGCAGCCAGTGAAGATCAACAGCAGAGACAAGGACCTGGCAGAGCTAATCTGCGGCCTCTGGCAGACAGCAGCAGCCTGCAGCACTGGAGACCAGCGCCCAGCAGATTTGACCTAAGGTGACCCTCACCAGTCAGCATCAGACAGCAGCAACACTCCTCAGTGGCAGTGACCAGCAGCCACTGTGCCAGCTGCTAGCATTCGGCATTATCCAGCATCGCCTGGTGACGTCAGGACAGCTAGCAGAGCTGTACATTGCCCACTTCATGATTTCCATCTAAATTGAGCAGAAGAACCCTGAACTGAGTAGTAATGGACATGTTAATGATTGCTGAGGGCTCAAAAGGTAATGGGCCGAGGAAGAAAGCAAGTGTGGTTAGAAAGGGTAACATGAAGGATGTGTGTGATGAGAACTGTGTTGTGTACCTTGGCTGTGCCAGTGTCAGTGTCTTAGTTACTCATCTCATTGCTGAGACACAATACCCAATACCACAGGTTAAAGGAGGAAAGGTTTATTTATCTCAGGGTTGTAGCAGTTTCCGTACATCAGCAACTGGCTCAAAGGCAGGGTGGCATCGTAGAAGGGCATCACAAAGAAACAATTTGTGGGAAAGCAGAGCAGGCTGGCACAAGCAATGATACCGTGCAGTAGCTTCTTTCTGTCCCTGTAGGTTCCATCCAGGCTACATACCTTTTGGGTTGTACCACCCACACCCAGGGTGGAGCGTGCTTTAATCTCAGCATCGCACACCTTAATCCAGCCATGGGAATTTCCCCACATTGACTGCTCAAGGCTTGGGGGGGACATCTAGATACCAACCATAACAGTCAGTGTTCTGGTTTTAATACTGTGCTACAGTTTGATGTTAAATGTTACCCAGGATGGCATTCTTGAGAGACAGCAGGTCCTCGAGGGCAGTCTTCAGTCATTAGACACATCCTCTTGAGGGGGATTGCCCGGCTTCGGCCCCTCATCACTCTTTTCTTCCTGGCCGTGAGGCAAGCATTTGTGACCCACCATGATGTGCTACCTCAACACAAAGCCAAAGCAAGGAGGCCAGAGGGCCACAGCCTAAAACTTCCAAAACTGCAAGCCAAATGAACCTTTCCCAAATGAATCGAAAGTCTCAGGCATTTCATTACAGTAATGTAAAGCTGACTAACAATAGTTTTTTGCAAGATGTTACTAGTAGGGGATGGGAAAAACAGTACATGTAATATTATGTATCGTTATTTCCACATTATTTCTAACAACTACATGTAAATTACCTGAAAATAAAGTTGTATTAAAAGAAAAGCAATGACCACAAAGGGTGGAAATTATATATGTGTACTAAGTGGGCTGGGGGCCCCCAGGCCACCGCCACACCTGGAGATTTGTTAAGTGGGTTTATGGACTCAGCATAGAGATGTTCTCACAGATAAGGTTCATTATATGGGTAAAAGGATAGAGAGACAGGGTAGGAAGGAATAGGCAGAGGCTAAATCTGGAGGAATCTGCACACAGGCTTATGCCTTGTTTTTCCCACAGAAATCAACCAATAGCAATGAAAGTGCTGCACCACTTGGGTCATGGTTCTACCTCGGAAAGCCCACCAAAAGCTCAGAGCCCGGGATCCTGCTGAGCCTGGTCGGGTCAGTATCCTCTGCTAGAATATGCCAAAAGTCTGGACTCTCAGAAAATCAGACATTCTGCATAACACACATTGTTTGTACAATCTGAGCACACTGAGCCACGCTGGTTAGTGCAGGGCTAGTGGGAATACCCCTGAAATCCAGTTTTCCAGCCCAACGCCAACTTTATTCACATAGCTTGGTAGGAATAGTTAACATTTCACTACTGCATACTAAGCAAACACTGACCAAAAGACAGCTTGAGGGGTCACTGTGTGCATACAGACAGGACAGGAACGGGGACAGGGACAGGGACAGACAGCAAGCGCTTACACGTGGAATGCTGGGTTTCATTCGATGTGGTATTTTCATAAATGCATATAACATTATTCTGATCTTATCCACCCACCCCATTGTCTGCCCTTCTACTTCTCCTCTTTTCCCTCCATTTATTCCCTTCATCTTGTCTGAAAATGGTCTTCGCAGGGGTTACTTCTATCAGGATAGATTTAGGAGCATGACAAAAACAAAGGGGTTGGTTCTCAGAAATTATAATAACAATACAATCTAGAGACACACAGAGCTTCAAAGTATCAGTAGAGATTTATTTAACAGAAAGAGAAGTATCCAAGCCCAGAATTGCAGGTGGCGCCCTCAACAGTCACCTCTAAATCACAAACAGGACAAGTAGGCAGAAAACTACTAAAGATAAGTCCCCAAACAATGCCATAGGCCAAATTTGACCCAATTGGCATAGAATACACATTCTTCTCAAATATGCAAGGTGTGTTCACCAAAATACACTATATTTCTGAACATGAAACAAGTTTAACTAAATTTAAAGAATGGAAATTATGCAAAGTATGGTCTTAAACAGTAGAGAAATTATATTAGAAATCAGTACTAAATGATATTTGGAAAATAATGGTTGTAGTCAGGGTTTGCAAGGGAAACAATTTAATACAGGACACATAATTCATAAAATTATTTTATAATATTCACCCAAAGAATCAAATGCAAAAAGAGTACAGGAAATTTGGTCACACACTAAAGACCCAAAGAATCCAGCAGGGGGCCTGGATCCCACAGCAATGTCCTGCACAAGTCAGTGAAGACCTAGAGCCCATGGCAGTGTCCTCCGTGAGTACAACTGGAGGCTTAGAGCCCACGACAAGGTCTCATGCTAGTCTTTACCAAGGATCTGCACTGGAAAGGTCAAAGGCCAGTGCTGGAAACTAGAAAGTCTGCACCCACAGGATGAAGGCTCTGTGCCACAGGCTGAGGGATCTGCACTGGCGCCAGGAAGCAATGCTCAAAGTAAGGACCAGAGCTGTCCCAAAAAGTACCACAGCCTCCTCAGTGACCTGAGGACCTGAGCTCCTCCAATGAGGAGAACAGCCAAGTTCATTTCAGGAAAACCAACAGCACTGTCCTCCCCTCCCATTCTCCTTTTATGCTGTTGGCAGCAGCCCTCAGGTGGGCCTTCCACGCCAGCACCACGCTGACTCAGTTCAGCTGGGTGTTACAGGCTGACCACCAGTTGTCAGTACACCACAATATCCAAGTGTTTGGAAGGTAAAAACAATAGTGATAGCTACCGGCCAAAGAAAAATTTCAAAGGAAACTTAGAAACATTTTAAACTAAATGAAAATCAAAATAAAGAATGTCACAATTTGTGAGATGCCCTGAAAGCATTGTCTGAATGGCAATTTACTTTAAAAGAATTAAAATACATAATCAATAATCTAAGATTCTACCTGAAGACCAATTGAGATTCAAAGCAAGAAAGGAAATAGGAAAGTTAAGAACATATGTCAATGAAATTGAAAACAGAAAAAAGTTAATGAAAAACAATCAGATTTTTTGTGGTAGGAACAATCAAATTAATAAAATTCTAGGCAAATAGCCCAACAAAAAAAGACACAAAGTATCAGTAGTGAAAGGGGCGATGTCACCTTTTCTCTTGTAGTTAATAAATGATAATGAAGGAATCTTAGGAACTCTTTATGCTAAATTTGATTTCTTTGAAAGACACAAATTTCCAAACCTCACTCAAGAAAACATAGCTAACCCAAATTTCCAAGTGTCTATTAAGGAAATTAAAAATTAAACTTGTAGGTAAAACTTTTCTCAAAAGCCCCATAAGATTTATAGGGTATTGAACCCAGGGTCTTTACACTGACTGACATTCTCAGCCTGGTTTTTAAGACAGTTTTGCTAAGTTACCCAGGCTGAGACCCAACTTGTGATTCTCCTGTTTCATGCTTTAGACAGAAGTATTGGGATGTGCCAAGCACTTAAGGAAAAAACTATGCCCATTTCAATGAAACATTTTCCAGAAAGTAGAAATGGCATAAACACTTCCCAATTCTTTTGATAAAGTCAACATCACCCTCATTCTGAGACCAATCAACATATTACAAAAGCATTGTTGCCATAAAGTCTGACTTGCTTATTTTTTATCCTATGGTTTGTGCTTTCACTATTGGATCTGAAAACTTTTTGCCTACCTCAAAGTTACACATATATTATCTCATCTTTTATCTGATGTGAAAAAGGTCCGTGCCATGTGCTGGTGAGGATGTGGAGCTGCAGCAGCTTCACACGAGCATTAGTTTGTCATCAAACCTTCACCACTGGATATAGTTGAGTACTTTTTAACTTCTCATTTGGAAGAACTTTAAACTCAGAGAAGAGTTGCAAAGACAGTAAAAAGAATTCTCTCTAACCAGTTTTCCTTAATATCTACATCTTATCTAAATGCAATAAAGGTAACAAAGGTAGTAAATTAACAATGAAACAATACTACAGACATTATTCACACATCACCAACTTTTCTACCAATGTCTGTTTTCGCTTGGGATCTCATATTGTAAAGTCATGCCTCCCTCGTCTCCTTCAGTCTATGACAGTTCTTCAATCTCCCAAGGTCTTTTGGGTCCCAGACATTTTCAAAGCATCCTAGTAAAGTATGCTGTGAGTCTTCCATTTGGATTTTGCTGATGTTTTCTGAGGAGTAGACTGAATCTATAAAGTTTGAAGAAGAATATCGTAGATGCATCTTCCTCTGTGCACTCTGTCAGGGTAGGTGACATTGACAAACCAGGGGATTACAAGGCGGCCTTATCCAAGCTACAAGCTCCTACTCTGTAGTTAACAAATTTGATGCCCCTTCACAGTCCACTTCAGCACAGTGTGAGCTCTTCAACATAAAGTCTTTTCTTTCTTCTTTTCCTTCCTTTTTTCATTTCTTGTTTTTCTTTTCTTCTCTTTTCTTTCTTTCCTTCTTTTTTCATTCCAGGGAATGTGTATCTATTATTTCTCCCAAGACTTTCTCATTTTGGTTTCACTTCTTGTATCCTTTGATCCCCTTCATAGTAGCCCTGTTGGCAGAATTTTCAGTTTCCTAATATTTTGTTCTGCCTCTCTTAGCTTTTCTGCTTCTTTGTCCTCTCCATCATCTAGTTCAGCAGCCTCCTAAATCTGGTGTTCCGAATCACTAATTCTTCCCTTAGCTATATCCATTTTGCTAAATAACACAACTTTAGTCAACCATTACATATTTTATGTCTAAATTTTTAATTTGTATTTACATTTTCTTGTTCTTGTTGCTTCTTCATGTACTTTAATATTTTTATTTGTCTCTATGTTTACATATGTATGCTTCTGATGGGATTTGTAATGTGCTGTTCCATACTTCCTTTGAATTATCTCTGCTTGTCCCGAGTCTCATTCCAGCCGCTCGGCTCCTTTTCCCTAGTGGCATCATCTACTCTGTTAGTCTGTGAGTGCTCAAAGGCCAAGCCCTGGTCCATGTTAACCTAATTACCTCAGTTTCCCTCTAATGGAGAATTTCAGATGCCAGAAAACTACCGTGAGTCAACTTCTGCTCTAAAATACAACTGAGTTCAACATGTCATTCTTTGTCCATCTAAAATAAACAACAGTAGAACAAGATATTCTTTAATGATTCACCCAAATAAGCAAGGAGGCTGGTGGAGTGGACGGGAGAGCTAGCACCCAGAGTCTGTGACCTGCTGCAGGCCCTCATCAGCTCCTGAGGGGCACAGGGCTTCAGCTCTGCACTCACTCTTCCGTATGGATGCTTGGGCTCCCAAGGCTCTGTACTTCCAGAAGCAAGGGTGGAGGGAACATAAACCCAGCCGCACCTGGTTCCTGTCCTTGAGCTCTGTACCTGGTTGTCCTGCCTCAGTCAAAGCCCTCATTGCCTCCACTTACCGGTTCATCAGTCCTCTGCCATCTGATCATCTTTCCACAGCTTTCCTTTCAGGTTCCTGTTTTCACTGAGGAACAAGTGTCCCAAACTCACTACTAGTGACATTTGCAGCCAGATGGTTTTGCTGTGGACAGCTGTTCTGCACATTGCAGGATCCCAGTAGCCTCTGTGGCTTCTATCACTAGATGCAAGCAGCATTTTGCCTCCTTGACTGAGGCAGTAAAAAGTGTCTCTATATGTTGCCAAACACCCCTGGTGAGGGGATGAGAGCCACTGATCTTAACTCACTCTGAAGTTGATCTGGGGCCACAAGCACGCTAATTTGGTGTCTGGTAGAAACTGCCGAAGAGCAGTCTCAGCTACAGGATGGTGCCTGACGCGTTGCCAGTCAGGATTGCCCCTCTTCCTCCTTGGCCCCTCACTGGCAAAGGGAGGGACTAAGAAAAACCAGGCCTCAGGTCAGACCTACACACAGCCCAGCCAGACCTCGAGGGCTGGGCTCCTCTGCCTGCGGATGGTACTGGTTTACCAGTCACTGCCAGTCAGATTTCCCTGTCTCCCAAGGCCTGTTCCAGACAGTGGTGCCAAGAAATCCGTGCTGGACAGCTCAGGGCATAAGCTGATGGGCTGGCTCATCTAAGCACACACAGGCTTCAGTTCCACTGCATTTAATTGGTATTAAAGATTAAAAAGCAAATTACCAAAGCAATCACACAGAATCCACTTGTCTATATCTCGCTACAGCTCCCAAGCAGTTTGATATTTACTGTCAGCTGGCATTTAATTACTCAGCCAGATTTGGATTCCATAATTGACAGAATGCTGAAGACTAATTCTTTAAAAGGACACTCTCATACAAGATCACTTGGGCTCAGAGGTGAGGCCGGCTGCTGTTTCAGGATCAGGAGGTGGACGCGGAGGCAGACTGGCTCCCTCTGCCCACTCCTCCCAGCTGTTCTCGAGGTGGTTTGGGCCCCTGTGCCTGCTGCACTGAGTGGAGGAAAGCTAAGGAGACACTGAGGTGTGAAACATCCCTCCCCCTCGAATCACCCAAAGCCTTAGTCCCAACAACCCAGAAAACCCCACAGCCTAGGGAGGAACCTGCCACTCGGGCAAAGCCACAAATCCAGCAGAATCACACTGTCACCACGTACAAAGGAAGAAGCTCCAGTGAGAGGCACCAGTGCAAGGACTGCAGGCCCCCTCTGACTACCTTATTACAGGTCTGTGAAACATCGCTGAACGCAGTAAAAACTCCTGCTCACTCTTCCCACCGTCTCCTGACAAGGCTCACTCAGTGTTCCAACTTCCTCATCTCACAACAATTGTATCATGTACTGTTGCATAATTCAGACATTTAAAACTAGCAAAAAAGGAAAACCCTAGACTGGACTTGGCTGTATAAAATTCAGAGAGGAGGGCACTGCAGTGCTGAGCAAAAAGAAGCCAAGGCAGTAGCAGCACTGTCTTTTTCCTCTTCCTTCAAGGTCACGAGGGCTACCCTGGAGATTCTGCAACCTGGGCATAAGAGCCAGCTCAAAGCACACATGTGCCAGCATCGCTTATCAGGGAGGGTTTGTTGTTACGTGAATAATACTAAAACTCTAAATGCAGCAAGTTTCCGAAAAGAAAAAATAAAATTTCCCAGCTATCCCTTGCTAGGTTTTTCTGGAGTGATAGAGAAGCAAAGAGAAAGAAAAAAAAGACACCTTTATTGAGGCGTGGAGAGGAGTATACGAGTCGTGGGGCTGGGCTTCTGGCCGGAGAGGAGCTGACAGTCCTGTGATCTTTGGCCAGAGGCGGGGTTTGGGGTGAGCCTTGATGCAAGGAGCTGTTGGAATTTTCTTCATGCACATGGGAAAGGGAACAGGAAGTCATAATCAGGGCTGGAGAGAGCGGGGCGGGGGAAGTGGTCCTTGGGGAGATGAGCCGCCCTTGTCCTGGCCTTCCGCAGTGATAGACCACCACCATGATAATCAGTCGTCCATGCTAGGGCAGAAACCTCTCATCCCCGAAGTTCAGCCAGTGATTCATGGAAGTCAAGCACCAATATGAAGAAATATACTTTTATTTTTCTTTTAAAGTCGAACATTTAAACTTGTGGTTTGAGGAGTGGTGCTGGGCTTCAGAGGAGAAACCTGATTCTGGGTGAACCCTCGGGGTGTGCTCTCTGTGGGCCTGGGCATTCCCTCTGTTCTCCTCTTCAGTGCTGCTTCAGTATCTGTCTAGTACCAGACACTTGGTTCTGCTGCACACATCCCTGAACCTGCACAAGGCCAAAGTGCAAGACCAGATGAAATCACTGTTTAGAGTGTTATAAACTAGATTTGCATACAATTCCACCAGGCTTGAGTGGAGAGACAGACACAGCTGTTTGGCCATCAGGGAAGGCCAGCTTCGTTCTGCGCAGAGAGCAACACAGGGCCTGGCCCGGGCTGGGGCACAGCTGTGCGGCCAGTAGCAGTGCAGGCCCATGGACCAGGCCCCCTGGGCTTCTCCAGCGGCTCCCTGCCCGGCTGCCCGGATGGCCCTGGCTTGCATCTTCCCTCCAGGCGGACCACGTCTGCCTTTGGTCCCAGGAGTCCAGTGGGAGTGCGTCTGTCTGGCTGTGCCTTTCTTAAGAAATGAGCAAAGGCGGGAGTGTGATCTGCGCTCTCATCATCTCTCCTGAGGCACCGCATTCGCTTCCCGGGGGACAAAGCTGTGGCCTCTGTGCCATTTCCCGCCACATGTCCTTTCACCTCTAGATCCTCCAGCTGGGCAGGACAGCTCTGTCCCTCTGCC
Source organism: Hydrochoerus hydrochaeris (assembly GCA_004027455.1). Classification (NCBI taxonomy): domain Eukaryota; kingdom Metazoa; phylum Chordata; class Mammalia; order Rodentia; family Hydrochaeridae; genus Hydrochoerus; species Hydrochoerus hydrochaeris. The sequence goes on from PVLA01011031.1 coordinate 43,362, forward strand.
CTCAACAGATGAGAATCTGTCGGGCCAGGTGGTTTTTACTCTTGCCTTCAGTGTATGATCAGCACACTCAAAGCCCCACAACCTTAACTGCAAAGAATATGCACTTTAATAAAAATAATAGCTTACATTAAATACTCTTCAAAAATAACTGTACAACTGTTTTTTAAAATTAAATGAAAAGAATCACAGTCTTTCCGATGCATCTCCACCCAATACTTTCTTTAAAACAAAATTCATCTTTTGTACAATGTTAATTACACAATATTTTCAGACCCTGTATTTCTTACTTTTTTGCAAGCATTTTCCCACAGAAACATACCCAAATCTCCATTTTTAAATTGAAATTCAGCACTCACATAGTACAGAGGCACCCTCATTTATTCACTCATTATCATGTTGTTGGGTGATTAGGTGGTTTCATTTTTTTCATTATGATGAATAGCCTAGAATGAAAATCTTTGGATATAAATCTCTGACCCTATCAGTAATTACACTTGCAGGTTTCTACCAGTGGAATTATTGAGTCAAGAGATATGAACATGTTAAAGTTCTTAAATTGCCAAATTCATACCCAGAGAGGTTGTTTCAATTTGTTCTTTGGCCAACATGTGTTATCTTCATTTTTTAAAAACCCTTTAATAATGTGATAGCCCCAAAATATATAATCAAAGTTACTGATCTTTTCTTTACTGATTTTTTCCCACCATTTCAACACCAAGAAAGAGCATCTTCTTTCCCAAAGCAGAAAGTGATTATTTAAATATCTTCCATTTTTTTCAAGAACTTATCCTCTTGCATTTAACCATTTACCTGAACTAAGTGGAGGTGTAAAGAGACTATCTCTTTGGGGATGGACACTCATTTTCCCAAATCCTCTAAATGTCTGTGTGAAAGACTGTCTTTCTCACCTTTGTGCTTTGTTTTGTTTTGTTTCTATTTGGTTTGATTTTCTGACGTCTGTCAGATAACTGGCAAGTCAGTCCTCGCCCTTCTTCTCTCGGGCTGTTCCCTCTCCAGGAGCTCTCTGGGCTCTGACCCTCTGCCCTGTACCTTCAGTGTACTTCTGGGGAGATCCCAGATGCTTCCAGGACTGCACTGGGCAGAATTTTCTCAGCTCCATGCAAAGTCCCAGCAAGCCTTGCTCCCTACAGATCTGCACCCGCCTTTGCGGCCCAATTGTTTTGACTGTGATCAGTGTAATTCATACACACATATCCACAAGTTCCACATCCTCCACTTCTAAAACAATTGCATCTATATGTGTACAGACTTTTATTTTGGTGATGATTCACTGAACAATACAGTATAGCAATTTACATAACATTAACATTGAATTAGGTATTACAAAAAGTCTAGAGATGATTTAAAGGAAGGTGTGGAGAGGCTGTATGCCAATACCACAGCATTTTACTCATGGGCTCTGAACAGGTGAAGATTTTGGCATCTATGTGGCATGGTACCAAGCCCCATGGGAACCAGATCATTGTATTAAACTTTATCTTATTGACTCTCTCAACTTATTTTGAATGAGAGCAGCTTAGAGGAGGTTATTTATCAAATCCTTTAAAACTCTCACAATTTAAAGTAATTTTTGAAAATAACTAGATAATATTGCTAACTGAATAATAGTCCCCTTCCTCACCAATCCAAGTCTTCCTCTGTTGTATCTTTTATTGTTGAGGATTTAGATGCTTAAGTCTAAAATAATTAGTCTTTTCTAAATTACATTTGTGGTACTAATTTATTCTATTCTAAATAATAATATATACACTGTAAATATATTTATGATATTCTACCTGTGATATTAACTCAAAAATTAGTACCACACAGATTTATAACATGCTTTATTATATTTTTAACCCTTTATTTCTGTTTTTTGAAATTAGCTTTACTGGTACACTTTTGATATACATAATGATCACATGCATCATAGGGAATTTGTACCTGTACTTGTTCTATCTTGATTCTTCTTTTTCCCCATTCTCTTCCCCTTCCTTCAACCCTTCTTCCTCTCCCCCACTTACAAAAACATTGTTTCCATATTTTGCTTCTTTTCTCTCTTCTTTTTCCTACTCCCTCTCTTGTCTTCATTCCCATTCAAACATTTTCATGTTGGGAAGGAGGCTCACTCCTAAAATTATCAATATGAGCTGTCAGGGAGAAGCCCTGAGGGCAGCGTTTCCCAAACTTTGCTCTGAATCTGCAGAGCTTGTGAAGCAGTGCTGAGGCCACCTGCTACACCGGCACTTAAGTCACACATCTAGAGGGGAACCCAGACATGTGTAGTTTTTAAATGACCAACTGGTCCCAGTATGCAATGCATCTCTGAGTCACTGCCTTAGAAGACGCCTGCAGACAAGAGGCCAGGGGCCAAGGGCTTTGTGCAATTCCTTCTCTTCCCCTGAATCTTCTCCTGTAGCACATGAGTGCGTTAACACCTGACCACTGCTCCCCACACTGGAATTCCCACAATAAAGAATGTCTTTTCAATAGTTCCTGTTACCCAAAAGAAATACACCAAATTATCTTCAGTCCTAAACTTTGCTAGACAATACAAAGTGTGTATGGACCCAATGCCTGGTTTTCCAGGGGACAATTCAATAGGACAGATGATGGAAGTGTAAACCAACCACAAACACAGACTGTATCACAAAAGCATGATGCGTAAGCCCACAAATTAAAAATTAGTCACTAAATAATTAAAGGATGTATTCATTTTATTGATTCAAAGTATTGTGAAAAGGTTGGGAAATTTTTCACTTTCCTTTATAACATTTGCAGAGCTTTGAACTAGATCCAGACTATGGAAAAAAGCCTGGAATTTATATAGCACATTTCTCCTAAGGAGTCATCTTCTCCACCCCCAGGCCCAAATGTGCGTCTACAGTTTTAGCTTTCTGCGCCTCTCTGTTAGTGCTTCCAGGTGGCCTAGTCCCCACAGTGTCCCAGCCCCTGACGCCTCAGTTAGGGTCCAGCTGGGTGGGTCCTGCACAGGACTCTGACACATGCCTTTATGTCCCAAGACCAGCAGGGGCTTCTTCGATCCTTCAGGGCTTTGGTTCCCCGAGGAGCACCAATCTAACAATTTTTCTGAGCCTTGTCACAGCTAAACCCCAACCTGAGCTACCTCACAATTTTCTCCCATGTCCACCCCAGATATGCTCTTTGCCTCCATTTCTGCCCTTTGATTACCCCAGACCAAACTGTTACCCAGTGTTCAGCTTTTGGACTTGACACTTCCATCCCCTATTCTGCCGCAGCCCTGCCACCTGTCTTCCTCGGCCCGGGCACTGTCTTTTCCATTCCTGTCAGGCCCATGGGGGACATGAAAGCTGACCTTCCTAGTAATCCTTCCTCCTTTTGGAGCTTATGCCACTCAATTACAGCACTTTCTCTATTAGGTGTATTATCAAGTGAGACACTGATATCAGCACTCTGGGTTCCCATTTTCCTTCCAGCTGCTTCCTACCTAAGTGCAGCTCGGAGTTATTTTCATGACCTCCTCTTTCCTTATTCTCAGCCTGTCCCAAGCTCACTGGTTTGTGTCCATAGCATTTACAGCTACCTGTGACAAAGCCATCATTCCCCTGGCATCCTCCAAAGCTTCAGGTCTGTATCTTCGCTGACAATCTGAGATCTTCCCACAAACATCCCAAGGCCTTTAATTGCAAAGATTTCAAATCCAACACTCTCACCTACCCTGGTCCCTTTGTAACACTCTTGCATATACCACCATGTCCAGAAGCAGAGTGTTACAATAGTAATAATAATAACTAGCTACATTTATTAAGAATTTAAGGGGATCGGGTACCATGCTGACACTCTTTTATCTGTCATTTTATTTAGTTGACATGGTCACTCTTCTAAGCAGGCAGCAGTGTCTCCCTGTTACATCTGCACAAAGTGAAGCTTAAAGAAAGAAGTTGGGTACCTTGCTCCAAGTGATACAACTAATGTGTAGACTCTGCTATGGGTGGCTACCTCTGCTAAGCTCTGGGTTCCCCATTCCTCTCTCAATACCCCATGCCTCAGTACTTTGGACAGCTCCCCAGCAACCATTCTACCCACAAGGGTTTAAACCAGTCAAAAATCAGTCTGTGCAGAAGACCTCACCCCCCCGCCCGGGAAATCCAGCCAGAGGCTCACAGAGGGTTCTGCACTTCAAAAGAAATCACCAACAGAGTGAAAAGAAAACCCACAGAATGGGAAACAATTATAGCCAGCAATCCCTCAGACAAAAGACTTATATCCAGAACATATAAAGAATTGAAAAACATCAAGCCCCCCAAATTCAAAGACCCTCTCCAAAAATGGGCATCTGAGGTGAACACATATTTCTCAGATGAAGATACACAAATGGAAAATAAATACATGAAGAAATGTTCACCATCACTGGTCATTTGAGAAATGCAAATTAAAACAACATTGAGATTTCATCTCACCCAAGAAAGAATAGCTGCCATCAAGAAAACAACTGATAACAGATGTTGGTGAGGCTGTGGGGAAAAAGGAACACTGCTCCACTGTTGGTGAGAGTGTAGATTGGTGCAGCCACTATGAAAATCACTATGGAGATTTCTCTGAACACTAGGATTGGAAGTTCCATTCAACCCAGCTATTCCCTTCCTGGGTATTTTCCCAGAAGAACTGACAGGTTCATATCACAGTGATATATGTGCACCCATATTCATAGCAGCACAATTTGTGATAGCTAAATCTTGGAAACCAAAATGCCCATCAACTGCAGAGTGGATGAAAAAGATGTGGTATTTTTATGCAATGGAATATTACTCAGCTATAAAAAAGGATGATCTTGAGGCCTTCATAGGTAAATGGAGACAACTTGAGACTATCCTCATAAGTGAAATAAATAAGAATCATATTTATAAATATCACATTGTGTCTCTAGTGTAAAAAGTAATAAGAACTGTAGGAGCAATAAAACCCAAAATGTGTAATTGCTATTATTAAAAAGAGAGGAAAAGAAAGTGCTCTAAAGGATATAACTGCATGTATGTTTAAGTGTGTAAGATAGATGACCATATTACTAAGTTTTTGTTGGATCGTTGAGCACAACTGTTTGCAGTCTCACTGTTTGAATGCTTTAATTTTGTAACTTTGTATCCTTTAATTTTGTAACTTGAACAACTATTTCTAAAATGACAGTATGTAATTTATCAACTAGTGATTTCTTAGTATTTATTTTTATTTTTTAATTCTGTATTATTACTACCCTGTTTAGTTTTGCTTTTTTTTTCTCTTTAAATAACAGTAGAAAAAAAAAGAAAACTGGATTAATTAAGGGTAGAAAAAGTGATGCAAAAAAAAAATCAGTCTGTCGTTCTGCAGTGTGAAACCCAGGAGTGGACCTTGGCTATGGCTTGAATTGTATTTGTTTCTCAAGAAAAGATGCACAGGAATCCTAAGCCCCACCTGTCTCAGAATGCGGTGTTACTGGGAGATAGGGTTTCACAGAATTATTCAAGTAAAATTAAGCACTATAAAATCTTGGATTGTTCTGTGAGTGTTCTGCAAGATGTGCAAACATTTCTAATAATTTTAACTTGATAAATCAGCACTGTCTCGCAATATAAGTAGTACCTGACAGTGAAAATCACAATTACAACTTGATCATGACTGAGACAATGGTTCTTCTCCCTCTCTCTCTCTCTATCTTTCTTTTTCTTTCTGTCTCTCTTTCTTAGATAATGGGTGTCATTTCTCAATAGTAAGAGGTTATGGAGAAGATCTCAACTGCAGAGGAAGAGGAGAAAAAAGACACAGTAATCCCTCACTTCAAATGAAATTAGAGAGGTGTGTAAAATGTGGGAAATGATGAACAATTTTATTTTTTTAAAAAAGCACCACTGAACAAGCAGTGCAGGTGATGAATTTGTTTACTGAAAATGCAATGTCACATTCCATGAATCATCAAAAAGTGGCAAAAGCAAGTATCTCTGGATAGGTCCCTTATTAAAGTTGCACAAAAAGAAAAAGATTCCATTGAGTCAGTAGGTAGCAAGGATTCCACTAGTGATCGTGAAAGCCACCCTACATGATAGCCCTCCTCTCTCTTGTCTCCCTCACACCAGTCATGAAGGTTTCCAAGTGTAAGAGAAGGCTAATTTATTTTCCTTTATATTTTTGTATTTTCTTTATTATTTTTATTATAATACAACATTGTAATCATGTGATATGAATATTTTTAGGTTCTAGAATGAATTATGTGAGTTTCCATTATATCTTACAAGGAAATTTACTTTAATATACAAAATTCTTTGGATTATAGGCATGTTTCCAGAATGGTCATGCTTGCAAACTAAGACTTAACAGTATTAGTATTAAGCTAAGACTTAATCCAGTATGACTGGTTGCTCTATAAAAAGGGGAGATTTGGACACAGTGCTTGTAGGGAGCATTGCATGAAGTGGAGAAGTTCACCACACACCCTAAAAACTATCAGAGGCTTAGAAAGAGGCCTGGGACAGTTCCTCCCCAACCTTTATGAGGAAGCATGGTCCTGCAATCACCTTCATTCCAGACTTTTGGTCTCCAGAACTGTGAGACCAGTTTCTCTTAGTCTAAGCCACATAGATGTTCTAACTTTAACTTTATCAAAGCACCAACAGCAAACTAGTACTGCTGAGCTCAGTCAGCTTGGGGTGACAACAGTGTGAGGAGAGCTGCAAGGAGAATCTGGGGAGAGAAGCCACTCCCCTGTCCCACTGAGATTAGGACTGCACCAGTGCCAGTCAATGCTGTGGTCCATCTTGCAAACTGAGGTGGACAGACAGAAATCCAAGGACGGCTATGTAGGGCAGAGGCTCCTGAACTAGGGTCAGTGGATCTTCCCTGTTCCTCTGGGGCTGTGGTTGCAACAGCAAACACAATACTCCCTATTTTCAGAGGGTTTAAATAGATAAGACCCTGCCCAAGAACCCACAACTAATACGTGGCAGATGTGGGATTTGCAGGAAGGCCAATCGGCCCCAGCTTCTGGTTGCTCCCCATTGTGTAGTACTGGCTTCCAGTGAATGCTGCAGATACCACGGGCGCTCAGGCAGTGGCAGCGCTCCGTCTCCTCTGTTTATGTCACCTCCTCAACACGCTTTTCCCATTTTAGCCCACTACGGCTTAGTTTTCAGGACCTTTATTTTAATACAGATATGCTTTTCTCCTTTTCAACCTTTGGAAGTTTTCTTCACACAAATACCACTGGCCTGCTGGACTGGTCACCTCTGGCCACTCCGGGACACCAGAGTACCTGGGCAGTCTGTGCCTCACCAACTATAGGTTAGCTAGGCTCTTGGGAGACTGCCAAGTCACAAGCAGGCTTAGCCCAAATCCCACAGCAGAGCCAATTTCTGGCAATCTAGTTGATAGAGAAAGCCACTTACAATCCTGAGGTGCTGCAGAGATGGTGGCTGCAGCAGCAGAGACAAAGCTTTAAGGACACTGTATTTATTAGGCCAAGGATCTAGAAAGAACATTCACAATAGAGAAAGGATAATCAGTGGAGCCAGTCCACAACTGTAATCTCAAAAGCAGGTGTCCTTCAATTCTGGCTTGGACTTCAAGCCATTTGAAAGTCAAGACAATAGCTTGGTGCCTTCCCACATTATACTGTTATTTATTCATTCCACAGATATTTGAACACCCACCAAGTGCGAGGTAATATGTCAGACGAGGTAATTAAGGAGCTGTCCTCTGCAGGGAGGACAGAAAGAGAGAGAGGTGAAAGCTGAGCATATTTAAGGAAAGATAAGGTTCCATGTGTTCAGCATGGGGAATTACAAAAGATGAAATTAAATACATGGGTGAAAAGCAGTCGCTGGACACCTCAGAAGCCATGGTAATTGCTAAAGACTGATTGGCTTATATGCGATATTTATCAAACCCCTTCATCTATGAAGTGTTACACATTTGCACTAAAAAGGGTATGTTCAGCTCTCTTCACATTCAGGAAGAGAATCAGCAGCCCAAAAGATCCCGGGTGCAAGATAGACAGAGTTCTGCCTCTTTCCCCACCCTAATCTTTCTCTACAATTCAGCTGGTACCACTTATCTAGGAGAAAAGATAAAAATCTTACTCTCAGGAAAAAAAAAAAAAAGCTGTTTCCCATCAGCTTTGTGCTGCTTGGCCAGGCCCCACTGAGCTGCAGGGTGCAGGCTGTAAGAGCCACACGGGAAGCGACTCCTTTGATGTTTTCAAAGGTCGGCGCACACGCTCCCCTTTTGGAGTGTCATTGGCTGTAGGCAGAGGATGTTTCAGCTGCTGGGAGAGCCAATTAAAGCCAGTTATAACCCAGCTAACCTCCCAAGACACCAAAACTCCTTGCAGAACTTGCAGCTCCTTGCAAACACCGTGTGCTTCTGGGCCTAGCCCTGGTGTGCACTCTGCCCAGCCACAGGGCGCCTGGGGCTCCATCACTGCCCTCCCTGGCAGCATGCTGCAATTACCTGGGCAGATTTTTAATTGCTGGCACCTAGATCCAATTTAAATGGCCTGAGTTATAGGTTCAGGCATCAGTATTGTTTAAAATATCCCCAAGTTCCAGATGTGAATTCACCCAAATACATAGCTAAGCTGCTTTTAAACCCAGCTTCTGCCTCTCCTTCCCCATTATGGAGCCGTTTTTCCTCATAAATTAGCACCTGCTTTTATTAACTTTATGTCCTTTTGATTTTTATTATTATTTACTCTAATTTATCAACTCTCCATTGGTGGGAGGTGACGGGGGATTGGACCCAGGTCCTTAGCACATGTGCTGTGACAGAGCTACACCCCCAGCTCTGCATCACTGGCTCTTCTAGAAATGTTGCTAATAAGCTTGTATTTCATCTGATTTTGCTCTTTCTTAACCAAATACATTTCATGTATAATGAGCTAAGAAAGTGAATAAAATTTTTAACATTTTTCTAAGACAGTTTTAAAAACTATTTTTAGCCAATGGACACAAAATTTCTATTCTGTAACTTCTAAAACTAAACAACTGCCATCAGTGACAACTATGGGCCCAAGCTTTATAAGTGTGTGTATTTTCCTCTATTTATAAACACGTATTCATATTTCTCATACCCGCACATATCCATACATTTCCCACAGCTCAGTGTCTTGTGCAAATCAAATATCCAAGAGGAAATAATGAACGAAGAGACACATAGATAGGTGCACATTAGCTGAAAATACAAGATGAATAACTTTCATCTGCACATATAGGTATATGGATATGCAGCTTATATGTAAATATAACTTTATTTCCAATTGGCATCTGGTAATAACAGCATCTGTTATACAATTTAAAGTCTTATTCAATCAGTCTATGTAAATAACTGCTATATGCATATAGCAAGACATGACTTTTAACTTTTTAAATGTTAGTATATTATATTGATGCCTTTAATAATGATTAAAATGAATTTTCATTATGTATATAAGTGGTATTTTCAAACCTAATCTAAAACGCAAAAGAAATTCACTCAACTTCATGTTGCCAAATGCAAAGAGATACTAATTTCCCAGAAAAAAACGGGGTCTAGTTCCTGAAAGTAGCTCCAAATAGCAACAGAGACCATCTCATTCAATAACTTTGGAAGATGAGGATTTGGTCTGAAGCAGCAGAGCTCTTCCTTTTCAAAAACTCTTCCCAAACATCTATATAGGCCATATAAAATGAAGGAAGAGAGAAAACACAGGATTGCAAGCAATTTTAATGACTGAGAGTGACTGTTTCTGTGTTTTATACAAACCAATGAGATTGGAAGTCGGGGGATGAGGAAGCTGACTTGTAAAGAGAGTCATAGAGATTTAATTAGCTGATCTGAAAGTTAAACACAGGTCTGTCAGGATGAGTGCATGAATTTCTTAACATCAGAAAATATAAAACTATTCATTTGCCTTGATTTTAAGGGCCCTCAACTGCACTCAAGGTCCTAAAAGATATCCATGTCTCTTTCCTAAAACCTAAAGTCCCTTTCCATCCAGGAAGACTGTCTTCTGGCCAGAAAAATGTTTCTCTCCTTCTTGAAGAAAACATTGGTATAAATGAGTCACATTAGCTCTCTTTGTTTTGTACATTTCTATATCACCTGTTCTCGTTATCTCAAAATCTACATTTTAACCCTAATTGTCTCCCTGCAGTAATGATTAAGGCATGACTCCGAGGTCTGCATTGCAAGCACCAAGAGGCCTCAGACGGCAGCAGATGAATTTGGAACTTGGCATCTAACAGCATTTATGTTTCATTTCTGGGTCTTCCTGACTTCATTCTGAGCCCAAGTTGTTAATATTTTTTCAAGTCGTGAAAGGTTGGGAGGAGGTAGAATTTAAGATAATGATTTCAAGCCTGCATTGCTTCTACCCAGTAGGTCAAAATTGAACTTTATATTGCTAAAACCATAACTTTGAATGAAAAAAAACCATGATTTGGTGCCTTATGTACATTTTACTAATGAATATTTATAGGGCCACCCCGAGTCTGCCCTCTCATATGAGCTACTCTGTTTAGACAATGTTTGTCTTTTTCTAAGACTCCCTAACCAGGACTCTTAGAAAAAGGTGCTATGACTGGAATGCACTTTTATCCCTCCCAAGGAGAGGAGTCACTTCTTTAGTTTTGTTGTCTTAAAAGTTTCACTCATTTTAGAAATAGTTACAACCTAGCCAGGTAAATACATTGCCATAAATTCCATTTAACTTTTCCCCCCTAGTGGAATACGCTCATAAAAGACAACAAAAACCTACAAAAAATTCAGTGAGGGAATAAAATTGTCAATACGGTGCATGTATCTGCAGATAAAATGACACAGTCAGGTATAATGAAAAGTCTACATCCAAGTTAATAAAAATCGATGGAGAGAAAACAAGCAGCATTTTGGGGTCCTTATAAGTAATCATATCTTTTAATAACAATAAAACTTTGTGGGCCTCTTTCTTTGCTGCCTCTAAAAGTTTGTCAGCCACATGTGACGAGACAGACGAGGCACCCAGGAGGTGGGTCCATGCAGCTCCCCTGGTCCACGAGCCCTTGGCTACACAGCAGGCCCCTCAACACTGCGCCTCAACTCACCAGGCAGAGATGCTGACAACAGGGACAGTCACAACTGTAAACCCAGACCACTGACAGAAAATGGAAGTTCTGTTTTAAAAAAAAAAGTGGCACTACTTTTGTTGCAAATAATGAAATGCACCTAATTAATAAACAGTAGCTATTTCACTTAAAAAGATGACTTTAAATACTCAAGTGAAAAATAATAAATCTGACCTCCAGAGCCCAATGAAACTACTTTGTTTTTATTGAACGACCATATTTTCATGACTCTAAAAAGTCAATGATTATAAGACATGTCATCAATTTAACACTTTCCAGAGGAGAAAAGTAAGCACAATCACATTGAATGAAGGCGTATATATGCATGGATATACGAGATACACATTGATTTTAGAAATTATAAGAAACACTGATTTTAGAAATGACAAAACATGAGAAAATGTGTCTTGCAGTTGAAGAAAATAGTGCAAAATAAATGTATATTTAGTTCAAAGATGGTATACTTAAATGATTATGTCAGTTTGAGTAAGAAACATCCGACCAAGTTGGATCAGTGTAGTTCTGGGTGTGGCCGGGGGGACTTGGCAACACAGGAGACCCAGCCTGGGTGCAGGTGGTGCCACCTGAGAGAATAAATGGGAAACAAGTAGGAAGGCTCACTTGCTTCTTCAGAGGAGCTCCCTCCAGTCTTCGCCTCCACTTTGGATGTTGTCTCTGGCTTCCAGCACAGCTCCTGCAGCCTCCTGATACACACTCACACAGGACTCTACAGTGAGCTCTGGGCCCCCAGAGCATCTCTCAGATCTCCGGTGCACAGAGAGCTGTTTCTCAGTCTTCCACACCAGACTGGGTGTGCCCTGTAAGCCTACCTTGGATTCCTTATATTTATACATCTTGCGTTAAATCTGTTTCGCTAGGGAGCACTGAGTGATACCAGAGAGTACTACTTTTATTGTTTTCAGTACTAGGGACTAAACCAAAGTTACCCACCCAGTCATTATGGTTTGTGTCTAGAGGTCCCCTCAAAGCCTCATGCAGTCTCAGGCTTTTTCAGAGATGGCTCAATTTAGGGTGTGTGATGCTGGGATTAAGGGTGTGTGATTGCTAAATTAGTCCACTGATTAGTTTGGCACCACCCTAATCCCAGTGATCTAGATACAATATAAAAGGGGCACAAAGATGCTATTAAAGCTTGATGTTGCTTTTGCTGTCTTATGCCACCGTGAATGGTGGCCTCTCTGCCATGTGCTACCCTGCCTTGGAGACAGCTGACTACATACTGAAACCTCTACAAACTGCAAGCTAAATAAACCTTTCCTCCTTTAACTTTGGGTGTCAGGTATTTTGTCTCAACAGTGAGAAAAGTAACTAAGACACTAGCCTCCTCTTCCTCCTCCTCCTCCTCCTCCTCCTCCTCCTCCTCCTCCTCTTTTTCTTGAGCCAGTTCTAAATCACTAACCTGCCCAGACTGGGTTCTAACTTGCTGTCCTCCTGCTTTAGGGTCCCAGAGTGCTAGGGCTACACTACAACCAGCTACAAAGAGTACTTTTATGCTTGTTATTCAATTTAATTTTTATCAAGCTTTCATAAAGTGGCTTTGATTATTATTCTCATTTTACAGAAGAAAAAAACAAGCCTCTAAGATGTTTAACTTGCCCAGGATCCCAGCTAATAATCCAATACACTTAACACTTGGTTTCTAAAGTCTACATTTTTTCCATCACCTCATACTATCTTTCCTCCTAAAATTGTACAACCTGCCTTCCATCTAGAATGTTTTGGTGAACATTAGTACACAAGGGTACATGTTAGTTAGGCAAAGAAACATTTCAGTGCTTGCCTTTAATCCTGGCACTTTGGGAAACTGAGGCAGAAGGATTGCAAGCTTGATCCCAGCCTGAGCGACTTAACAATTTAGCAAGACCCTGACTCAAAATTAAAACAAAAAAAAAAAAAGAAAGAAAGAAAAAGAAAACTCAGGGCATAGTTCAGTGTAGATGCCCAAATTCAATTCCCAGTGCTGAAAAGGGGTGGGGCGGTGGGGTTAAAGGACTGTTAGAATAGACTCTTCGCCACTGCTCTTGAAATTCCTTCAAGCCTGGTTCGCATTGTCCCCACACCAGTCTGTAAACCAGGCCTCCACTCACTGTAAGTGTTCAGCTGTCCCTCACGGAGCAGCCCCGGGAGAAGGTGAGGGTCACTGGCTGGGCGCAGGCGGGTCCTGGAGACGCCGCCGCTGCTGCTGCGCTCCTCTCTGGATGGAGGACACCTGCGCTGGTAGATTACGGTGATGAACTGGCTGCATTAACGACCCTCGGCCGCCGTGAACCTGCTGTCCGCGTCCCTGGCCTAACACACATGCGGGGCCCTTAGAGATCCCCTGCGCTGCACCCCAGTGACCAGAGCAGGGCTTGCGGACAGCTCTGCCCATCAGCCAGATTGCGGGAACGCGTTCCGCTGTGGGAGCGGGGCTGCGCCCGGTTACACTCGAAGCCTCCTGGGTGCAGCCGATCTGGAGCTGGAGGTGCATCTGCTCACCGAGACACGTTCCTTGGTCGCACACCCGGGGCCTGGGTGTGGAGAGGGTGGTGCGAGGGGTTTCTGACGTCTAGCACAGTGCGCCTGGCCAGTACAGTGGCCGCGAGGCACAAAAGCAG
>PVLA01011032.1:0-57000 GCA_004027455.1 Hydrochoerus hydrochaeris
GTCCAGGTGAACATTGGGAAATTGACTTTACTGAAATGAAGAAACCTGGCCTTCAGGAGCATCGATACTTATTGGTGTTGGTTGATACCTTCACTGGCTGGGTAGAAGCATTCCCTACTAGATCCAAGTCAGCTTTAGTTGTAGTCAAAAAACTGTTATATGAAATAGTCCCATGATTTGGCCTACCCTTATCTATGGGGTCCAACAACAGCCTGGCTTTCATAGCTCAAATTACCCAGAAACTTGCTCAGCTCCTAAAAGTTGATTGGAAACTACATTGTGCGTATCGGCCACAAAGTTCTGGGCAAGTAGAGAGAATGAATTGAACCATAAAGGAGACACTGACCAAATTGATTCTACAAACTGGCGATAATTGGGTAAGCCTCCTTCCCTTTGTGCTCCTAAGAGCCCGCTGTACTCCCTACATTGCTGGCATTACCCCCTTTGAGGCCCTCTATGGGCGTCTGCCTCCTTTAGTTCCCGGGCTCTCGGAGGACAAGATAGCTGAACTTACTAACCAAGATCTTATTAAGTCCTTACAGGCGCTGCAGCTCATATTGACTTCTATCCACCAGCTGTTTAGACAAAAGAGCCCAGCTCCCTCTGAGGAAACTCCTCTCCATGCATCCATCAACCCCAGGACGCTGGTTCTGATTCGACGGCATCATCGAGAATCACTCGAGCCCCGCTGGGAAGGACCCTATACAGTGGTGCTGAGCACACCAACTGCAGTCAAGGTATCTGGAAAGACTGCCTGGATTCACCACTCCCACGTCAACAAGTGGACGTCACAGAGGAAGACTCTCAAGATAAATGGACTATACAACAGACTGGTAACCCCTTAAAACTAAAACTGACTAAAATTAATACCTAGGCCCCTCTCATAATGAATCCTTTAGGTGTAACCATTTTATTGGGTCTGTTGTTACAGACCCAGGGAGGCATTGGACCACCGGGTAACCCTAGAGATGCCTTAAAAATAGCTTATGGAAACCCTTGCGACTGCAAAGGGGGCACTCTGTCATCGGGTCAATTCACTGGCTCATATACCCAGAGTGTAGACTGTGGAAACAAAATGGCTTGCCTTGGACGGCTGTCGGGTCTCACAGGGGTTTCTCAGAGTTGGGTGTGTGGAGAGCAGCAGATTGTTCTCTGCCATCCGCTAGTTTTGCCTAGACCTAAGGAAGTAAGTTTAGACCCTCAAACCCAAGGGTCAAACCCTTACTTTGAGTCACCCATGAAGCCAATCCTAATCTAGCTGAGGACTGTTGGCTATGCTTAGCTCAAGGAACCCAAAGACCCTTGGCCCTTCCTGCTAACCTAACTGTGATATGCTATTGCTGGCTGTAGAGGTACCCCAGGCCAACATGCTTGTTGGAATAAAAGAGCACCCCTCCATGTATCAGATGGAGGGGGCCCCCAAGACATAGCCACCTTGTATCATAAACCACTTACGCATCTTTATTTCTGAGCAGATGCAGAGCACTAGATTAATTAATTAATATGAGCTCCTTCCCACTAAATGAGCCAAAGATTTGGCTCAAGTCACCACATCAGAGGGGAATGTAATACTCTGATAAACCACTAACCACCTGCGCCATCATCTTGTTCTGTATGCACCACCATTTTAGATTTAAGTCCTTGTTCTTGTCACGAGATAAGTTTTGGTTTAATAAGCCTCAGCTGTTTCTCCGGAACAGTTTCCTTTTCCCCGGAATGATGCTTCACCTGCAGCCTAAATGACCAACCAGCTCACTCCCCTGTTCTTATCAGCCTACCCACCAATCAGCTGCGTTGCTCCTCTATAAAAGTAAACTCCCTTAGTTGTGAGGCGCGCAGTCTCTAGACCGGTTACCAGAGGCTGCGCCGCCAGGCTTGGCAATAAAACTCCTTCACCTTTGATTAATTGGATTGAATTTTTATTCCTTAGTCTGGCTATTACAGTATACACCTGGTTTCTCTCAAACATATATCAAAGCATCAGATATAATCCTGTTTTGAGTTTTGGTTTTCATTATTTCTCTAATGATTTGGTTAATTTTTACTGTGCTAAGAAATTTTGCATGAAAAACTGCCTTTGGAAGTTCTCAGTGGCAATCAGCAAGATGCGGTCATATCATGCTGAATGTGTGTGTTCCATGCCCTATAAATCTCTCTTGCAATCTCCTGTGACCCTTTTATCTGAAATGTACTCTCAACCTGCTGGGAGTTTAAGGGATCTTTAAGCTGTAGGCAGTGAGGCCATTTGTTCGTTTTGCATGCAGAATCTGTAGCAGCATTAAGGAAAAAAGGAATGAAAAGAGAACGAAAAAGGATATGGAAATAATAATGATTTATTTTTCCCAACCAGAGTACCAAGAACTAAACCAACAATTTACCATGTCTTCTATAAAATGGTGAACGGGATGATTGAAACAAAGACCAGGTTGAGTTCCCTGAGACATTAGTTCATTCAGCACATAAACCCTAAGCAGAGGTCCACAATCCAACAGGACCAACAGAAAACAATTTAGGCTGACTGGAGACTATTTGAACGACAGCCAAAACAATCTGAGTTACCTGATGCAACAACCTTTTGAGCGCCTATTGAACTGTCCCCTACATTAAATTCACCACCTGTGGTGGAGAAAATAGAAGTTCTGTCTGTCTGTGTGCAAACTCTGGCAGGGTAGCACCTGGATAATGATGACCTTTGGGGCAGGAGGTAGAGCCTCCAAAGATCATGAAGAACGAATATGTCTGCCGTATGGATATCTTAATTCATTAATGCATTATCAAGGATTTGACCTCTGCTGCCCAAGGTGGGTTTGCACACTGGGGCCTACATCTGCTGCTTTAATAAACCATCCTCTTTCTTTACTAGTCCTGCCCCTGGAGGTTTATGTGGCACTGGAAATTGTAGGGAGCGGCTTAAGGTAATTGCCGCAGTCCTGCCCCTCCTGCCTGAGGGCATTCTGTGTGTCAGCCTACACTACCCATGACCCTCTCCTGCATTTAGCGGATATGACAAGGGCCCAGTCATGGTTACCACATACCCCTACCTAGCAACAGCTTCCTGCCTCTAGCTTGTCCCTATTTGGATAGATCCTGCTCTCTAGCTAATCAGCGGACACGCAATGTGCTTACCTTGCCCAGCTCCATGTTTCGCCCCCCACTTATAAAAACCCTGTGCCCTACATCAATAAAGGAGACTTGATTGGAAGCCCTCAATTTGTCTCCGTCTCTCTCTCCTCTTGCCCCGCCCACCATCCCCGTTCCCTCTCCAGGTGAGACCCATGGACTGATCCGCGGGCCGGATCAGGAAATTGCTACCATACATCATGCAACTAACCCAAATACAAATGGCATATCCTGGAGAGTGGGCACCTCAGTCGCTGTCCATGCATCAAGCACACCTACGTTACACTCACCTTCTCAAGATCTTCGACGGGAAGTGTAATTAGTTCTTGTGCTAGGAAAACTCTTAATAAAGACCACAAGACTGTGTCTACATAGAACAAAGCATATATATATAATTTATTGTTTTGCAAAGGTCAGTATAACTAATCTTCCAATCCTGAATGTGTTAGTGTATCTGTCCCCCTAGGTGGACAAAATGACTGAGTGGAAGGTGGGTGCACAGGAGACATTTGCTTTCCACCAGCGAGTCATTTATTTCCTGGCAATCTTCCTCCTTGTCTGTGTTCCATCACACTTTAGCACCTGTATGTCCACCATTTCTGTGTAGCCACTGGGCCAAGTGGGTTAGGGCTGGGGCTGCACCTCGGGCAGAGTGTCTGTTTCCGTATTTCCAGGGGTACATGTTCTGACATGAGCAGGCATGTGAAATACACCCCATCGTTCATGCAGTTATTTTGATGTTTGTTTCCATGTCAGGTCTTTCTAGTGAGGCTTTCACAGTAGAGACAATTGTTTGATTTGTCATTGTGCCATGCCAATGCAAGGCTTTGGTACATTGCCTGATTTTCAGTGTCAATAAGCAGTGGCCATGGCTCCTGATGATATGGTGCTCATAACTCTGTGCACTGGATGCTCTGATTTTCTTCCTTTTCAAACGGTACTATTGCTGGCAGGTTGTGCCACAGAAGAAATCCAAGTTAGGGGTTTCCTCTGCTGGATCCATTACTCTACCAAACAAACTTATGTGTGGGAATTTTCTTTCTGTATTAGTGAGACTATAGCCAGTAGGATGCTGACTTGTGCGGTGAGGACTTTTCATAAACAACTGGACCTAAATCTATCCATAGCTTGGGAGTCAATAATATATTGGAAAAGACCTGACTTGTTATAAATATGCACACTTTTTATTTACAGTAGGTTCTATATTATAGCACATTTAGGAGGCTGAAACCAACTTTGTGCCCATTCCTTTAAAAAATAATATTTAAAGAGAAAAAAAAGCTAGACAGAAAATGGGTACAAATAATAACAGAGTTTCAACAAAAATAAACACTAGGAAAGCACTAGTTGATGAATTACATATTGCCATCTTAGAAATAGTTGTTCAAGTTACAAAATTAAAGCATAAGAAGTGGACATTCAAACAGTGAGAGTGCAAAGCATTCTGTTCAATGATCCAACAAAAACTTAGTAATATGGTCACCTATCTTACACACTTAACATACATGCAGTTATATCTTTAGAGCACTTTCCTTTCCTTTCTTTTTTTTACAATAGCTATTACACATTTTTCTTATCACTCCTACACTTTTTTATTACTTTTTACATTAGAGACACAATATGATATTTACAAATACGATTCTTACTTATTTCACTAATGAGAATAGTCTCCAGTTGCCTCCATTTACCTAGAAAAGTCTCAAGATTATCCTTTTTATAGCTGAGTAATATTCCATTGTATAACATACCACATCTTTTTCATCCACTCTGTGGTTGATGGGCATTTTGGTTGTTTCCAAGATTTAGCTATTACAAATTGTGCTGCTATGAACATGGGTGCAGATATATCACTGTGACATGACCTTTTCAGTTTTTCTTGGAAAATACCTAGGAGGGGAATAGTTGGATTGAATGGAATTTCCAATCCTAGTCTTCTGAGAATTCTGCATACTGATTTCCATAGTGGCTGCACCAGTCTGCACTCCAACAGTGGAACAGTGTTCCTTTTTCCCCCCACAGCCTCGCCAACGTTTGTTATCAGTTGATTTCTTAATGGCAGCCATTCTTTTCAGAGTGAGATGAAATATCAAAGATGTTTTAATTGCATTTCTCGAATGACCAGTGATGGTGAACATTTCTTCATGTATTTGTTTACCATTTGTATATCTTTATCTGAGAAATGTGTGTTCATCTCAGATGCCCATTTCTGGAGAGGGTCTCAATTTGGGGCCTTGATAATTTTCAGTTCTTTATATGTTCTGGATATAAGTCCTTTGTCTGAGGGGTTGCTGGCTAAAATTCTTTCCCATTCTGTGGGTTTTCTTTTCATTTGGTTTGTGATTTCTTTTGAAGTGCAAAAATTTTTCAATAATATGAAATCCCAGTTGTTGATTCTTTGATGGGTTTCCCGTGTGATTTGCTTTTTGTTCATGAATTCTCTGCCTACCCCTATGTCTCCAAGATTTCTACCTACTTTGTGTTCCAGTAGATTTGGTGTTTCTGTTTTAATATTTAGGTGTCTGTTCCATTTTGATTTTAGTTTAGTGCATTGTAGTAGGCATGGGTCTAGCTTCAGTCTTTGGCATGTGGAGGGCCGATTTTTCCAACACCATTTATTAAAGAGGCTATCTTTCTTCCAGTGAACATGTTTAGTCCTTTTGTCAAATATAAGGTGGCTGAGTGTCTTTGTAGCTGTGTTTGCATCTTCTAATCTGTTCATTGATCTTCATGTCTATTTTTTTGCCATTACCATGCTGATTTTATCACTGTAGATTGCAGTATAGTTTCAAGTCAGGAACTGAGATGCTTCCTGCATTGCGTTTGTTGCCCAGAATTGCCTTTGCTATTCTAGGTTTCTTCTGTTTCCAAATGAATTTTAGTTAAGAGTGTTTTCTCTAGATCTGCAAGGTATGTTAGTGGTATTTTGATTGGGATTGCATTAAATCTGTATAACACTTTGGGGAGTATGGCCATTTTCACATGTTGGTTCTTCCTAGCCAAGAGCAAGGAATATCCTTCCATTTTCTAATATCCACTTCAGTCTCCTTTTTTAGAGTACTATAATTTTCAGCATGTAGGTTTTTTACCTTCTTGGGCAGGTCGATTCATAAGAATTTAATTTTTTTAGATGCTATTGTGAAAGGTGATATTTCTATAATTTCTCTCAGTGAGTTTTTGTGTACAGGAATGCTATTGATTTTTGAGCATTGATTCTGTATCCAGCTACACTGCTGAACTTGTTTATTACCTCTAGTAGTCTTTTAATGGAGTTTTCTGGGTCTTCTATATAGAGTATCATGTCATCTGCAAATAGTGATAATCTTACTTTTTCCTTTCTTGTCTTTATTTCTTTTATTTCTCTCTATTTTCTGGTTGTATTGGCTAATATTTCCAGAACTATATTGAATAGGAGTAGTGATAGTGGACATCCTTGTCTTGTTCCTGATTTTAGAGTGAAAGCTTTCAGTTTTTGTCCATTTAGTATAATGTTGGCTGTTGGCTTGTCATAGATGGCTTTTACAAGATTGAGGTAGACACCGTGTTTTCTGAGTTTCTGAAGAGCTTTTATCATGAACAAGTTTTGAACTTTATCAAAAGCTTTTTCTGCGTCTACTGAGATGACCATGTGATTTTTGTTTTTGGCTCTGTTGATATGGTATGTTACACTTATTGATTTGCATATGTTAAAAAATCCCTACATTCCTGGAATGAATCCCACTTGGTCATGATGTATAATCTTTTTGATGATTCATTACATTCTATTTTCCAGTATTGAGAGTCTTTGCATCAATGTTCATTAGTGAGATCAGCCTATAGTTCTTCTTTTTGGTTGGGTCTATCTCTAGTTTTGGTATCAGAGTAATACTTGCCTCTAGGAATGATTTAGGAAGGATTTCTTCTTCTCAGTTTCATTGAAGAGTTTAAGGAGTATTGGCATCAAATCTCTAAATTTCTTGTAGAATTCAGCTGTAAATCCATCAGGACCTGGACTTTTCTTTGTTGGTAAGTTTTTAATTATGTTTTCTATTTAAATAGCTGATGTTGTGTTATTCAAAATTGTTCTATCTTCTTGGTTGAGCTTTGGTAATTCATGTTTCTAGAAATCTGTCAATTTCATTTGTATTTTCCACCCTATGTGAATAGAGATTTTCAAAGTTGGTATTCATGATATTTTGAATTTTAATTTCCCTATTTTCAGTCCTTATTGCATGAATTTGGATATTTTCTTTCTTTTTCCTGACAAGGTTAGCTAGAGGTTTGTCAATTCTGTTCATTCTTTTAAAAAAACAGATTTTGACTCATTAACTCTTTGTATTGTTTTTTACTTTCAATTTCATTAATTTCTGCTCTGATCTTCACAATTTCCTCTCTTCTATGAGTTTTGGGTTTAACCTACTCTTCTTTTTCTAGAAGCTTGAGATGAAGCATTAGGTTGCTTATAGGTGCTCATTCTGTTTTCTTTAAATGATAATTTACTGTTATATATTTCCCTCTTAAGACTGCTTTCATTGCACCCCACAGATTATGGTATGTTTTTTCTGCATTTTCATTGAATTGTAGGTATTGCTTAATTTCTTCTTTAATTTGATTTGTAACCCACTAGTTGTTCAGAAGATTATTATTTAATTTCCATGTATTTGTACAGGTCCTGCAATTTCTTTTGCCATCAATTTCCAACTTCAGTGTGCTATGGTCAGATCATATGCACGAAATAAAACTTCAATCCCTTTGCATTTAATTAAGAATGTTTTCTGAGCTAATGTATGGTCTATTTTGGATAATGTCCAATGCACAGCTGAGAAGAATGTGTATTCTGATGTGCTTAAGTGGAACACTGCAAACATCTACTAAATCTATTTGCTCACAAGTATGATTTAGTTCTATTATTTCTTTGCTGACCCCCTGTCCAGTTGATCCATCCCTCCATGACAACTGGGCACCATGGTCCCCTGTTATAACTGTATTCTCACGTACTTGCTTTTTCATGCCGGTTAGTACCTATATTATATAGTTTCGTGCTTCTGCACTTGGTGCATATATATTTATAATTGTTAGTTCTTTCTGAATGTTTCCACTAACAAGTATGTAGTGACCTTCTTTATCTCTTGTAATTTTTCTAGGTTTGAAGATAACACTGTCTGCAGATAGAATAGTTACCCCTGCTCCCTTCTGGGTTCCTATTGCATGGAATACTGCTTTACATCCTTTGATTTTTAATCCATGAGTTTCATTTTGGGTCAGATGTGTTTCTTGTATACAGCATATTGTGGGATCATGTTTCCCAACACATCCCATCAACCTGTTTATTTTGATAGGTTAATTGAGGGCATTTGTATTTATGGACAAAACTGATATGTACTGGCTCGACTTTGCCACATTATGTTCCATTTGTTTGTTTTTTGCTTTCCCCCCTTGTTTAATTGCTTGTTGTGCCTGGTGGTTTCTTTCTGTTGTTGTTCTTGGGATTGTGGTCATTTTCATCTCTATCTAGTATGTCTTTCAATACTCTTTCTAGGGTTGGCTTGGTGGATGTGAATCTCTTCAATTGTTCTTTGTCATGGAAGCATCTTGCTTCTCCATTAAATTTGAATGAAAGTTTTGCTGAGTACATCCATCAGAGTTGAAAGCTGTTTTCTTTCAGGGCTTGAAATACCTCACTCTAAGCTTGTCTTGACTTAAGGGTTTGTGCTGAAAAGTCTGCTGTGATTCTAATAGGCTTTCCTTGATAGATGAGTTGGGTCTTTTCTCTAACAGCTTTTAGTATTCTGTTTTTATGCTGCATGCCTGGGGTCTTAATTATTATATGTCTGGGTGTAGATGTATGCTGCTTGTAAGTGTTTGCTGTTTATATGCCTTACTTATCTACATATCATATTTTTCCCCATATTTTGTAAGTTTTCTGTTATTACTTTTGAGAATAGTTTATTGGTGTCAATTGCATTGACTCTGCATCATCATTGATGTCTATTAGTCCTATATTGTTTCTCTGGGCATCATCTTGAAGCTGCTGGATTGTCATTTCATGCTATTGTTATTTTTAAAAGTTCTAGCCTCTCATGATCTCTAATTGCAATCCTTTCCTCAACATCTAAAATTCTATCCTAAGCTTCATTTAAATGATTTTGCCAGCTTTCAGTAGAATTTTTTGTTTCTTGAATATCTCTTTGAGTTTGTTTCATGGATTTTGCTTATTTTCTATATTGTTCATTCAAGTATCAATCAGTTTCTCAAGCTCCTATACTTTTTTTTCTGTTTCTTCTCTAACTGCACTGAGCAACTCCTTTACTAAGGTTGTTATTTCTATTTTTTCATGGGAGAGTACTTCTAACTTGATTTCCTTTATAGCCTCATGGGTTTTTTTTTTATTTCACTTGGTACCTTTTCAGAGATTTCTGGTGTGTTTCTTTTGAAGTCCTCTATTTCAATGTCTCCTTTACTTTCTCCTGATCAACTATATGTTTGAGATTGTGCTTTGCTCTTTCATTTTTCCATTTTCCCCTTTTGGGTTAATACTTGGTCTGTCAATCCCACTAGTCTCAACTGTTGGTAGTGAGTATCTTAGGGTTCTACTGTGTGATTGATGTTTGTCCATTTGCTGGGTTCCACAATGAAGAGGTGGGTCAGTCACCTGAATTCCCCCTGCAGGGCCTGTTGGGTGAGTCCTGTATTCTTGTCAGCCTAGAAGTATTGATGGAAATCAACCCTTAGTTCCTGCTGTTATTATCTATTTGGGTTGTTCCAAGTCACCAGGTCTCCCTGTTTATAGTGTTTGCCTTGGCTGGGACTATACTGTGTCATTGGGTCTCATAGGCTCTTTTAATTTTCTCCAGGTTGGGGGAGGCATTATTGGCACTCTCCTCAACCTATCTGATGGTCTCTGTGTGGAGGAAGTAATTACCCACACTTTTGCCAAGCTTACCAAGAACCTACCTCTGGAGGGGGCTTCACTTTTGCTCCTCTTTGCCCACTGAAGGTGGCAAAAACTATTCCTATTTTAGGGGCAAACTCACCTCACTGATGGAAGCCTGCTGAGTTCTTCTGTTTGGATGAGGGGTTACTGAGTTTTCCCCTCCATATAGCACAGTTAATCCACTGCAGTCCAAGGTGCTGGGGGGAGAAGTGGGAGCCAAAGATCAACAGCAATACTAGATCCAGGAGTTGGGGTAGGTCTCCAATGGCAGCGGTAGCACTGTGGAGGCACAAGAAGTCCCAGCTCTGGCCCAGCCCTAGGCATGCCACTGGCTGGAGGTCCTTGGTCCAAAAGTGGTCAGCCATAATGGTGGGGCCACGGGAAGGGCCCGCGTGTGGCCCAGCCCTGTGCATGCTGCTGGCTGGATTTCCTGGGTCCAGAGGTGTTTGGCTGGGATAGTGGGGGGTGTGGGAGGGGCCTGGCTCTGGCCCAGCCCTGTTTGCACCACTGGCTGCAGGTCTTGTGTTCTGAGCTTTCCATGCCCATTCCTTTGCAGACAGGCCAATTTGTATTATGAGCAGTAAAGTTCTCCAGCTCAGTAGGGTATAGCACATTGCAAAACACTGCTATTGTGAAGTGTTGTTTCTGGTTTCCATGTCTTCCCAGGGCTATAACCAAAAACCTAGGTTTGAATTCATCTTTGCTTTTACCAGAGAGTCCAAATCATGCTGTATAGGTGACATCTAACTGTACTGTCACTTGATAAAAATGTCTGTAAAAGCTGTGCCTGGTCTATCAAAATCTTTTCTTTTTTAACTGCCTCTTACTGAACATTATAATCACCTGGAGCATCTTTCATACTAAACAATATAGTGGATTAATCTAGATGAGAAATGAAAGCTTACCAATAACCCAGGAACCATATAAAACCCTGCACATCCTTTATCATATGGGTATGGGGAAGCCTTGTACTTGATTCACACTGTAACCAGAACCAAATGGGCTTTATCAGCCAGATTGCCCTGAGGAATTCCATGAATGGTCCAGAGCCTTGAACCTTTTGGGATTGACAGGACATCCACCTCTAATGTAGTTAAGTAGTTCATTCTACAGTGTAGAATATAATCTTCATCAATTAGTATATAATTAATATAAAAGAAAAAGCTAACATTACATGAAACGAGAACAAAGTGAAGTTCTAAGTGACCATGCCATGATACATAGGAGTACTGTAAAGATACCTCTGACATAATACCTGGGATATCTATGACCTTTTCTTGCAAGTCACCACAAAAAGAATTTGCAAGTTTAACTGTAAAAGAATGCCGCAAACAGCATAAGTCCAGAAGAGCATACACAGAATTAAGAGAGGTTGGGAATTTTTCCAGTAGGTGAGTAATGTTTTACACGGTAGCACAGACAGGCGGTATCATCTTGTTTAACTGCCTATAATCAATAATCATTCTGTAAATCGCATCTGGCTTATTTATTACCCAGACAGGACTATTTGAAGACACTGTGGGAAAGTCATAAAATTCCTACGTACTCTAATTCTTTTATGGTCTTTTCAATCTCAGCCTGTCTACCCGCCAGCATGTATTTCCTGGTATTTACTGCCTGACTAGGGGCTTGAAGGCTAACAGAGTTCCATTTTTCTTTCTCCCACAATACTTCTGAGTCTAAGTTCTGTCATAGAAGACTGTCATGCCTCTTCTGTTAGGTATCCATTCCTAAGAGAAGATTAATATGAAATGTGAAGCAGGGAGTACTCTCCCATTTCGTAGAAGCATGCTTTACTCCTATAGTTTTATCCTCAGCATTCACCAGTACCTGACCAGGGGCTCAGAAAACTTTGTGAGTTGCAATGTGTCAGTGCACATTCATCATATGTACCAAAGCTGTGTTCTTTTTCCCCTTGTTTTTAGTGGGAGAGTAAATTGTGACCTGCATCTGAATCCTCTGCATTTGCTATAGCTCTCACTCCCAGTCAAACTTTGATTTGGGGTGCTCCATCCAGCATCTGCTAGCAAGGCACTCTTTTCCTTCCTTTATAGAACAAGAGAAGGACAAAGTCTATAACTGTTGTTCAACTTTGTGTTCTTTCCACAAGGGTACCCAAATTTCATTTGATTATCTGTCTTTTTGCAAAGGCTCTCAGCATGAAGAAAACCATAGCCTATCTGCTTTTTCTCTTTTTTCCATAAAGTTAATATATATTTTTTTTAAAAAAGAACTTGATGATATTTCACTATGCACTCAGAATTTAAATCTTTTCACTAGCACAATCTGCCGTGATCTGACACCCAAATTCATTTCTTATTGTTTTTAAACTTTTCACTGTCAGAAATATAAAAATGTCCAGCAAGTCTGGCCTTTTGGTTCCTTGTCAAATAAACAAAGTATTTCCCTAGAAAGTTGGGAAGATTAAGTCTGAAATTTGGATTTAGAAGTATAACACTGGTGAATTTATTTAATCTAAATTTTATAGCCTGAAAGTCCACATAAAATGAAATAATAATGGTGCAGTAGAATATGATGCATTGTTATTTGATCTTGTGGGGGAAAAGGGGTAATGACAATGATGCTTATGAGAAAGAAGAAAGAATTAGAAATGCTAGAAAACAATGCTATCTCACAAGCTTGGTGAGATGAAATATCAAGATATCCATATGTCAGAGATCTTTCTTAATAAAAAGCTAATAACGGTTTGATTTGGAAATGGAGTTATACAGAAAAACTGGGCTAAATGATTGAGGGTTTTTTGTATTTTAACATAAGCTTGGATTCCAAAGTGTTGTCAGGTAATACATCGGCGGTGGTGGAGAAACTTGCTTGTCAAGGCAGGGGGAGATTAGTGAGGATACGAGGTGGTAGGAGACATGAAGTTACTGGGGCACTGGAGAGCATGCGAGATACTGACAACGGGTCAGTAAAGTCCACCAGGGACTTGCATTGCTTGGTTGGCACCCCTTTATGCTTTACAATCTGGCATCTCACTTCTGACTATTCATTTGATATCTCCTTGTCACCAGAGCTGAGAAAGCTCTCTGGTTGAAAGCATTTATGTCACTTGATTGTGCCCACCTAGATTATCTAGGATAATTTCCCTATTTCAAGCTTCTAAACCCAATTAGTTTTATAAAGTCCCTTTGGTATAAAAATAACATGTTCACAGGTCCTGGGGATTTAGAGATGGTTATCTTGAGAAGGACATTATTTTACTTACCATGTCCTAATATTTTAATGTTGGTATGTAAAAATTCTTTAAAATTTTATCTACCCTTATATAATTCTGGGAATAATTGTATATTTCAAATACATTGGATTTAATTTATGAATCTATGTAATATACATTAGAAAACCTATAATTATAGACTAAAGAAAAATTGATCTCTGCTGTCACAGAAAACACACACACACATATACACATAAAGAAAAATACTCTTGTAAAATCAGAAATAGAAAGGAATTCTATTATTTGTTAATATGTCTATCCAAAATCTGCACCTACCATACGTGTCTGGTTTTGTTTTCTGTCCCTGTTATCCCAACCCTAATTTCTCCTAGAAATGGAATATACAGTTTGGTGTTGGTTTTGACTTACTGATAGTGTCTCCCTTCAAGCATATACCATATAATGTTAATTTTCTGCCCAGGCTTCCTTAAAAATTATGTATGATAAGGTGGGGAGATAGGGTTCCTATAGTTCACTGACATAGTAGCATGTATGAGCACCTACATTTGATTCTCAGAACTATAAGAAAATTAATAAAAAATTACAGACATTAATGTCTGTACATGCACTGCATAGGGGTACAGATTGATAAAAGAATTAACAATCCTGGGACAATCCTTGATCAAGGACCATGAACATTATATAGCTAGTGAAGTCATACTAGAAATTTCCAGAGATCCCAGACATGAGTATAAGAGTAAATAGGCAATTGCTTCAAGTTTGACTGAAATGCTGGCTTATTTTTTTTCAAACTGAACTCCAAGGTTTACTAAAGCAAGTGAGGAGGGAGGTCTAACCTTATTTCAGATGACATAAATATCTATGTAAAAAAGTCAAAATTATCTGTAGTTTAAAAATGGCTGTTAGAGTAAGGGAGAGTAGGAATGTTGCTATGTAGATTTCACTAGAAGAATAGTAACACAATTGCCATAAATCTATGGAAGAATATAAAAAAGGAAAGGTCCATTCAAAACATGAGCAAAATATAAGCTACCTATCAATACACTGAACAAAATTCTATAAGAAATCAAATGTTGAAATTTTAAAAATCTTATTTAATGACAATTATATTATATAATATATAAACTAGCATAAGATAGCATGGTACATAAGCCTCAACAAACAAGTTATGTAAAGAAGCAAAACACATTTACTTTCACAAAACATCTTTTAGTATCACTGTTAGGCACAGATATTTGCAAAGAGCTGTATAGTAAATCCAACTCAGGAAAGATATTTTTCCCAATGTTACAAATATTAGTGACTCTAGAAAATACAAATCAATAGAATTCTTAGTACTTGATGTTATGGCTTGTGTCTAGATGTCCTCCAAAGTCCCATGCAATCATGGGGGTAAGAAGCCTTGTTGAGGTGACTGGATCTGGAGTGTGTGGTGTTGGGATCAAGGAAGTGTGATTACTAAATCCATGCACTTATTGGTTTGGCATAGGAGTAGAGGTGTGTGTGTTAAACATATCCTGGACCTGGTAGCCTTCATAAAGTATAAGAGACAGAAAGAGGAAAACTGTGCTCTTGCTTGTCTGCTTGCCAGTCTGTTTCTCTGCTGATACCACTCTGCTATGCCACCCTACTTAGCAGCCAGCCATCTGTGGACTCAAACCTCTATAAACTGTGAGCCAAATAAACTTTTCCTCCATTATTTTTGGGAAATTGGAATCTTTGAATAACTTAATGAAGAAATTGGCAGAGAAAAATCAATCACGTTACCAACTGCAAATACACGAATGTGTAAATTCCACATGATGGGTATTTTGTTGTATAATTTTGTTTAAGTAATGAAAAAAGCAACTAAGTTTTGGCTTGATAAACAGTAGCAGAAAAGAATCATTACATTTTATAACATAACTTTAAACATTAAGATAATAGAAATTTAGCCAAGTTAAATCTTGAAGTGAAATGTGATCACTAGACTAAAATTGTTTCAAGAGGATGAATTAAAGAAAAGGATTAAAAGAAAAAAGTGAGATTTAGATCAAAATACCATGATTTCCACTTTGGTTTCTATAAGACATAGTGACATTTGTTTTTCTACAATAGTTTTATTATAGAAACTGTAATTTCTTTAATTTTATCTGTGACCCATTGTTTGTTCAAGAGGGGTTGAAAGGAAGGGAGTAGAATTGGGAAAAAAGAAGAAACAAGATCTGTCTCATACAGGTACAAATTCTCCATGAAAAATGAGAAACACTTGTGGAATTACCCACAGTGTAATAATAAATGTTAAAAATGGAAGCTATGTGGGTCAACTTCAAACCTGAATTTTAACACTACTTCAAGGTTTCTTTCTTTCTTTCTTTCTTTCTTTCTTTCTTTCTTTCTTTCTTTCTTTCTTTTTTTCTATCTTCTTTCTTTCTTTCTTTCTTTCTTTCTTTCAAGGTTTCTTTCTTTTCTTTCTTTCTTTCTTTCTTTCTTTCTTTCTTTCTTTCTTTCTTTAAGGTTCCTTCCTTCCTTCCTTCCTTCCTTCCTTCCTTCCTTCCTTCCTTCCTTCCTTCCTTCCTTTCCTAACCAGGGATTCAACTCATGATCTTGCATTGCCAGGTAGACACTTATGCCACTGGGCTAAATCTCCAGCCCTTACTTCAGGGTTTCTTAAAGTCATTGGAGTTCATGTTGAGAAATCTGAGGTTTTGAGTAACTTAATGAGGAAGTTGGCAAAGAAAAATCAATCAGGTTGTGAATACACTAATGTGTAAGCTCCACGTGATGGAAATATAGAGACTGTTTTCCAAGGAAAATGAAAGATGAGTCCCTGCCAAATGAATATCCTGTGGCAGAGATGTGGAAAATCAGGGTACTATTTGTCTATCTGTCATTTTTCTGGTACCTGGAAATGCTTAGTTGTGAGATTACACTGCCCCAGGCTCAGTTTTGAGCTCTACTGCTTTCTTATTAGCTATGTGACAATGTAACAGTAATACATAGTGCTTGTCTTTTAGCTTCATCAGTCTTTGAACAATGTAAGCCTGGTGGATGGATTAGAGCTATATTCACAAGTAAGTAGCACTATGCCAGGTGATTTAAATTTTTATTGTGATGATGACAATTACCATGAAAGTAGTCTCAATAATAGTTTTGAGGTGAATTTGGAAATTATGGTCTCATGTCAGAGACTTGCGTTCATCCAGGTTTACCAAAACACAAAAAGCCATTTGGAGACACGACTGATATCATCCTGGGTAGGAAGATTTTTAGTGACTTACTTAAAAAAATTCCTTAAATATTAAGTGACTCTGATCTCCATGTTGAAAGGATTTTTTATGCTTATGTAGGGGATATTTCTCTGCTTCATGTAGGAGGAATTTCAACTTCAAATAGGAAAAAAGACAATTAAAAAAGAAATAACTATTCTAAGTAAAATAACCAGAGGTGGGTTTTCATACTGCTTTTAGCTTTTCTTTCTTTCTTTCTTCTTTCTTTCTTTCTTTCTTTCTTTCTTTCTTTCTTTCTTTCTTTCTTTCTCTTTCTTTCTTTTCTTTCTTTCTTCTTTCTTTCTTTCTTTCTTTCTTTCTTTCTTTCTTTCTTTCTTCTTCCTTTTCTCCTTCCTTCCTTTCTATTTCTACTTCCTTCCTTCCTTCCTTCCTTCCTATCTTCCCTCTTTCTTTGTTTCTTCTCTCTCTCTCTCTCTTTCTCTTTCTTGACTGCCGTCTAATATTTGGTCATACTAATGAAGCAAAATGTGCTATTTTGATTCAAATATATACTGCACAGTGATCAACTCAATGTCATGAGCACAGCCATCAATTTAAACTTATCATTCCATAGTGTTCCTGTATATCCCTCTTGTACCTATTTTGAGTTACGTAAAGCATTATTATTATTACTATTATTATCACCTTTGTATGCCATAGAGTGAAAACCTCATTCATTTAATCAAACAATACCTTGTACCTGCTGCCTAGACTGCTTTCCTTCTCACTTTCCCTCCCTTCTCTTTAGTCTTTGGTAAACATCACTCTATTCGATTTCTATGAAAGCGTTTCTTAATACTGTATTACACTTATAGGCAATCAAATAGTATTTATCTTTCTGTGCCTGCCATATTTTACTTAATATAATTTTCTTTAGGTCCATATAGGCCATCACAAATAATAGGATTTCACATTTCTTTATGGATATATAATATACCATTATGTAGCAATATCACATGGTCTCCATCCATTTATTTTTGATGTACTTTGAAATTGATTTCATATCCTAACTATTGTAAATAGAGTGGAAATAAACACCAGACAACAACTGTTTTTTGAGATTATTTGAATTATTTTTCTTTGGGTATATATCCAATAGTGGGACTGCTAGATTATATGAAAATGATTTGCTTTTTGGTCTTGAGAGAACTTCATATTGTTTTTCATAATGGCAATACTAGTTTACCTTCCTGCCAATAATTTATAAAAGCTACTGTTTCTCCAAATTCTCATCAGTACTTGCTGTGTTTGTTTGTTAATATCCTTTCTTAATGGGATAATGCGCTCCCTTTTTTGTGTTTTTGATTTGCCTTTCTTAATGCTTAGTGTTCTTAGCAGTTTTTCATACTTTTATTGGATGCTTTTAAATCACTTTTTGAGAAATATTTATTTAGATTGTTAGTCAATGTTTTAATTGTGTGACTTTTTTGTTTTCCGGGTTTGTTTGGTTTCATTGTATTTTCACTATCTGTTCCTTATATATTATGGATATTAATTCCTTGTTATATATATAGTTGGAGAATATTTTCTTTCATCCTTCAAGTGTTTTCTGCTCTGCTTATTGTTTCTGCCTCTGTCTTTAGTTTGTGATAGTTCCATTTATCAGTATTTGTCTTTGTTGCCTGTGCATTTGAGTCCACATCCAAAGAGTTAATATGTAGGAGAATGCTTTGAAGATATACACCTAAGATTTCTGCTATTATGTAATAGAGTGTATATTTACATATTTAATGCATGTTCAATTGATTTTTTGGAACCGAGGATAGGGGTCTATTTTCATTCTCGTGCATCAAGGTATCTAGCTTTCTTGGCCAATTTATCTAAGAGATTACACTTCCCTTATTATGTGTACATTGCCCCTTTCTCAAAATTTGTCAGCTATGAATGTGTGGGATTATTTCAAGCACTGTATTCTGTCCTGCAGTTTCTGGGTAACTGTTTTGTGCCAGTGTTATGATATTTTGATTTCTGTATCTGGGGGTATATTTTGACTTCTATTGGTATAATGCATTTCACTTTGTTATTTTCCTAAATATTTCTCTGGCTCTGTAAAGCTTTTTTTCATTCTACATGAATTTTATGAATTTTTTATACTTAATTCTGTGAAGGGTGATATTGGTGTTTGAATAGTATGAACAATACTATAACAGGATATATTTGTCCAAGTCACTAATATATTTTTCTATTTATTTGTATTCTTTTCAATTCATTTCATCAATATTTTCTATCTTTAGATACATTTATATTTGTAACTCAAAGAGTAAATTCATTTGTCTGTAAAGGGAAAATCCAACAGTTCCTTTAAAGTTGTCTTAAAGAATGACCCTGTGCACATGTTTACTTACATTAAGCCAGATGATATGCTATGTAATTAGAGTGTGTGCCATCACAAATGGGAGGAAACAATGAAAACAACAGCTTACAAAAACAGCTATTTGTTTTATACAATAGGATCATACATGAATGTATGGACAGCTATTTTGAAGAAAACGAGAGACATTACGGTAGCCATTGTTAATTTTTCTATTGCCTGGTTTTGAAGCCCTGTAATGCTTTCATTGTCCTGTTTTGATCAGTTTTATACTATTTTGTTTTGTATGAATTCACTGTGTGTGAAGATACGGGCAACTATTTAGAAGAAAGAAAGAGACATTGTGGTAGCCACTGTAGATCTCCTGTTGTCGTGCTTTGAAATTCTGTGTTGCTTGCATTGTTTTCTTCTAATCTGCTTTGTTCTGTTTTGCTTGATCTTCTTTAAAATAAAATTTAAAAAAAGTTTTTAAAATGTTATCCATTATTGTGAGCAATCTTAAAATGATGTCTGAAGAAGTTTTTAATTAGCTGTGAATTGCGCATAAATTTTTGTTTATTCTGAATAACATGTTCTATAAATACATTTATATATAATTTAATTCTACATATTCTATAAATATGTTTATTTATACTTTAATTCTACTATTACATATTTATATACCTTACATACTTACATAATGTAGCTAATTTTTACATGGGATTGAGGATTTTGGTGTCAGGATTGAGAAGTAACCATACCTGGAGTTCCCTTTCTCTTTCTGTTCACTGTGCTTCCCTTTGTCTTCATGCTGTTGACACTTAAATATTCTGGCTTTCATTTAGTGCACTCTAATTTCCACTTTAAGAAACTCACTTTCTTAAAGGTACAATTTAAGTAAAATAGTTAAATAGATTTAGTAGATTAATTAATTATGGGATGCTTCACAGTGCTTTAAGTGTGACAGGTAAAGAAAACTTTTTAATCATACAAAAAAATTATGGCAATTTCTTCAATAGTTACAACTGTTTAAAAGATGATAGTGGTTACTACAGTGATAGACATAGATCCACACAAAAATTCATGATTAATTTTGATGTTTTTGACTCAGAATGAAGTCTTCTGAAACAATTCCTGAAGAAAAGTAAATATAAGAATCCTTAAAGTAAAGTAAAATAGAATTTTACTAAAGGTTTTATGTATGGTTACAGCTATGGATATCTTTCAGAAATCTAAATTAGTGTTTTCAGGGCTGGGGATTTAGCTCAGTGGCATAAGAACCTGCCTTACAAGGGCGCTGTCTCGAGTTCAATGCCCTGTACCGATTTTAAAAAAATTAAAAAATAATAATAAATTAGTGTTTTCATAAAAATATACAAAAATTTTAAGGACACCATAAAATAATTATAAAGAAAAAATATTTTACTTAAATTGAAAAACACTATTCATTGCTTACTAAAGTTGATTTAATTTTCTAGATAATTTATTAACAAATTGCCATGAATAACATTGAATTTACATTGCAGTCCTTAACATGTAAATATAAATTGTGTTTGAAAAAATCATTTGTCCTGGAAATGCCCACATACCAAGAGCTAGAAAATTTGGGTTTATCTTTTCCAATAAAAATTTTAACTCTAAATTGTATTTGTAAATTTAGTAATCACCAAATTTTGTTTATAAAAATGTAAAGCATATTTAATAGCAAAATAATAAGAAAATAACAATAGTTAATACATTCTATAATTATGTTGAATGTAGTTACTCAGAATAATAAATATAGACAAAAGGATTCTTACAAAAAAGAAACAAACAGATAACACAACTCCAGTTTTAAAGATCACTTTAGTTTTTTGGTACTAATCTCTAAAATTTTTCCATCTTAATATAATGTTTCCTTTTTAATACATAACTTTGAAAAGTTATAAAATAGTCTGTCTCAATATGAGTGTCTATGGGAGAAATTTTAGCATTTTTTTGCTGTTGATAGTCTCATTACTTTGAAAATATTATGATAGACAGTAAAACTCAGACCATTAATATGAATTTTCATACATCTCTTGTATTGAATTGGATTTTATGAGTTCTTGTATAAGTTGATCATATTGTATTGGATTTTATGAGTTCTTGTACAAATAGCATTTTATATTAAATAATGACTCATTATGTATCTTTTGAATGCAAGCTCTATAAATACTATCGTTTGGAAATGGTGTTTTTACTTTAGTATTATTTAATACTCTTTTATGAATAAAACCTTTACTTCTCTGAGGAATATTTGTATTAAGCTAGTACCCATTTCTTCCTTTCAGTCACTGGATTTGTACATGTTAATTGAATACAAGCTATATGACTGGCATTACTACCATGGCAACAGCAAACCATTCTGGGAAACAAGAATTTAAACTTCACCTTGCTACATCCAAGAACCTCTCTTAACTTTGACTTAACTTTCAAAATCTGATATATTTGTGATTGCAATAGATTTTTCAACAATTTTATGTTTCTTTAAGATATTGCAAAAAATACTGAGGTAATTTTAACTAGATGTGGTACAGAATTCTACCCAGACAATTATACAAATTCAAATGGTTAACCAATGAAGTTCACACACACACACACACACACACACACACACACACACACACAGCATACAGCATTGAATTTCTAATAGATACCAACCTTAAAATTCCCCCAAAGAGTAGCAAAAGCTGATTGGCATGTAGAAGTCTTCACACAGATGTTCAGTTGATGGTAGGGTTCAGACTTGATGAACCCATCACCCATTGAAAATATTCTAAGTTGAACAAGTTAATATACCTAACGTTTTGCCTTATCTTGCCCTCTTTATATGTGCTCAGAACCATCACATTAGCCTAGAGTTGGACAAAATAACATCACACAAATCCTATTTCAAAATAAAGTATTGAATATCTCATGTAACTTGTTGAATGCTGTACACTCTGGAGCACAACACTGGCTGTGTAGCCTTAGCATCATGTGACTATGTAGCTGCTGGGAGACATGGTCCACCACTATTTTCCCACAGTTTGGAAGAATCTCATAGTTCATATCACTAGCAGGAGAAAAGATCAAACTTCAAAATTTGGAGACTGTTTATATCAAATTTATTGCTCTGGATCATTCACTTACATAAGATGGTTTCACTACTTGTAATGCTTTCATAGAGATTTGGGGATTTTTAATGAGGAATACATGGCTTTTTAATTTGTTTCTATCTTTGTTTTAGGACATATAACAGTAAGAGAGAGAGAATAAAGGAACAGTGAACAAATGGAGTATTTAGTTCTCTTCCCAAGCACAAGCAGATTACCACTGCTGCACCCACAAAGAAAAATCATTAGAAGAAAACATCTGAAAAACTTTTTTGAGCTTCCAGGAGTTTAGGTGATGAGTTATGAAAATTACGTAAAATAAATGTAACAGTCAAGCTTTTACTTACTTACTATGATGGTGCAGGGAAAGGCAAAGAAAATAAAAGTGACTTATCCTGAGTGCTCCGTTTGGGGCCACAGGAAAACACCAAGCAAGAGTTACTCAGATGACAGCTGTGAAGCTTGGAAAATGGCTCACGGTGGAGGAACCCTATACAAAATCCTGCTGCTTTCTGGACCTGAGGGTCTAAGGAGATTGTGGTGGGAGAACTAGGAGGGAAAAAGTACTGAGTCAAAAATAAGACAGGCATTTTTGTCACGGTCCTTGAATAAAAAGCACTGGCACACTAAATGAAAAGTGGATCTTATTTTCCAAATAAAAGAGGCCTTGGAACCGACATTCTGGAGGTAGGAATGCAGGGGTACATTCGTCCTGCAGTGTGGCAGGCTCCCCTGGGCTACAACTCCCTCGGAGACTGCAGTGAGCCCAGTGTGCCCCGAGCCTGGTGTGCGGAGGCTGCTTCCCTGTGGGGCTGGCCAGCTGAGGTCTCTGAAATTGCCTCTGGTGACACGTGCAAGATCATCCACGCTGATCTGATTTGGAGCCAAGCTCCTGAAAGTTGTGACCACCAAATTAATGTGATATCCTGGGATTCATAAATATATTTCAAGTTTCCAAATGAATTATAGATATGTCAGAGCCAATTATTTCACCCCCTCCAAACTATAAAATGCAGGATTCAACTGATCATCCAACTAGCACCTAGGAGAACATTATTTTTACTAATGGAGCCATGAGACATGTTAGTGACATAGCAAATTATTTTGCGGCTCTGCCCTGCAGCTGAAGGAATCAAGTGAAACTGTTCTGCACATATGTGATATTCTGAGACCACTCAAAAATAGCCTCGAGGAAAATTTTGTAAATAGTTATGGTGGTGCCAAGCACAAGTAAGAAGGACCCGGAAAATTATCTGTGTGATTTTTTTATTAGTAAGTGTTTGTAATATATAATGTGTATACTCCTTGCTTAGAGGAGATTCAGGCACAGAGCATTTCTTAATTCCTTTTTTAATGCCTCTTCTCCCTGCTTTCTCCCTTCTCCCGACATCTCTTGATCAACTTCCTACATGAGAAATACCTATCTCACTACTGTCTGTTAACTATCTTTTACTTTTATAATTTGAGCTCCTCGTAAGAGATAAGCCATGTGATATTTAAGTTTGAGTGTCTGATATATTTCATTTAACATTTTGGTCTCATAGGTGCCTCAGTTTTCTGACAAATTACTTGTTTATTATTTTTAATGGCAGGGTAGTTTTCCATTATGTATAAATATCACTTTCATTTATCTATTTGGTGATAGAAATATAGGACAATTCCAAGATGCACCTGTTAATAATTGTGCTGGTGTATGAATTGGCAGAGCTGTTTCTGCTAATCTCTCTGTGCTTCAGACCATGGACCACTGTGTCATAGAATATTCCTCAAGTGTTAACGGGACAGATGGAATGTAGCTATTCTCATTTAAATGAGTAATCGTTGGCTAGACCAGTCACCTAATACCTACACTTAGTAGTAATGTGGACAAACTGACCAACATTGTTTCTTGCCATTACTTTGGGTTTAAATGACGAACTTGCAGAATTTAAGGCATCAGCCTAGTGAGCTGCCTCGCTCCATTTCCTTTCCTGCCCTATTTTTGCTGTAGTCAAACAAACAGAGGCACCAGCTCAGACTTTTGGGCTGAGCCACAGGCATTGGCAAACTCAGACCAAAGTGTGTGTGCGTGAAGTGTCTGTGTGTGTGCATCTGTGTAAATTTATCAAGAAACACATTCTCAACGTTGGCCAATGGGCAGAAATCATGGCATCTGCTTTCAGGGATTCCTACAGCACCAGATGTGGTTAGAATAAACTGGAATTATCCAAAAGTATATAATGCCATAGAGATGGTGGAGAATCCTCAGCAAATGACTTGAAATGTCTAGAAAATGCCTTGCTATTTGAGATGTGGAAATGTTTATTCATTAAGATAATTAGATACACTAAAGTAGCAAACATTCATAGGTAATTAATAGAGTAAAGGCATAGGTAATTAATAAAGTAAAGGTTTATTTGTAGTTCATGCAAAGTTTGTGGGGCTTCTAAGCAACTCTCAAGGACAACTGATTGATCTCTCTGAAGACACTCAGCAGTGTAGGATAATAAAATTTCTGCCACTCACTAGTTACACTATTCAGAGTTTGTAGTTTCTTTAGTCCTGGTAGAAGAGGAAATAGAGCAAGATAGTCTCCCAGATGTATTTGGCCCTGACTGACACAGAACTTTTGTTAAGAAAGCACTTACTGATTCTAGTCATATAGAGTTGTTAAACCTCAATGAAAAATGAGACATGAGTAGTCAATGTATCTCATGCCTAGTTCCAAGCTGGGGGTTTTAAACAGGATCTAATGTTTACTTGAAGTTGTAGAGCTTGGGAATACCAATAGGCAATATTTTTCAGCGTTAAAAAGCATCAAGAAATCAAATAATATCAAATGTCTGTAATGATAAAGGGAAAAGAGGAATATTTCTACATTGCAGGTGGAAATGTAAACTCACACAAATACTATGGAATCAGTTAGAAGAATCTTTGAAAAACTAAAACTAGAAATTCCATTTGATGCAACTATTTTCTCCTAGGCATCTTCCTGAAAGAGTTAAGACATCAAATTAGGGTGATAACTGCACACTTACCTGTGTACCCACTGCAGAACAATTGATATATATATATATATATATATATATATATATATATACTATTTATATGAGCTATGTATATGAACTATATATATGAAGTATTAAGATATTTGATATATATATAATATATGTAATAGCATTCATTATAGGGGTTGTGTACATGTGCATCAACTATCTTAATTAGTTTTGCTCCTGTTCCCCTCCCTCTCCCTTCAAACCTTCTTCCCCTACCCATTTACCAAAACTTTGTTTCCATTTTCCTCCTTGCATTCTGTTTTCTTTTTCTTTCATTCCCCTCCCCTCCCCTGTTTCATTTCCCACTTGAATATGTTCTTTCTTCCCAGTAACGATCCTCCATTATTCTCCTTGTTTACTCTTTGGATTTCTCATCCAAGACAAGCAATGGAATATCTTTGCTTGTGTGTCAGACTTATTTCACTTAGCATTTGAGTCTCAAGGGGCATCCATTTTCCTACAAATGACTCAAGTTTATCTTTATAGCAAAGTAGCATACCTTTGGGTACAAATACCACATTTTCTTTATTATTTCATCTGTTAATGGGTACATGGACTGTTTCCAAAATTCAGCTAATATAATTGTGGTACTATAAACATAGATATACATATATACTGTGCTATGATGCATTTAACTCCTTCAGGAAGATACTTAGACGGGTAACAGTTGGGTCAAATGGAACCTATATTGTTAGATTTTGAGGTACTTCCATAATGATTTCAACAATGGTTGTGCCAGTCTGAACTTTGGCCAGCAAATGGGAGGAATTCATTTTCCCCCACATTCTTCCAGCATTTCTTATTAGTTTATTTCTTAATGATAGTCATTCTTCCTGGAGTGTGAGGGAATCTCAGTGTTGTTTTAATTTGTATTTCTTAAATGACCAGTGATGTGGAACATTTTCTGCATATATTTACTTGCTGTTCCTATTTTCATCTGATAAAGATATAAATTTATGTCTGCAACTAATAGCTCTGGCTAACTTCAGCAAAAATCAAAATTAGATCCTGGATGTGAACTTTCTTCTCAACAAATTATAAAAGATTCTCTCTCTCTCTCTCTCTCTGTCTCTCTCTCTTTCTGTGTGTGTGTGTGTGTGTGTGTGTGATACTTGGATTTGTAAAAACATTTTAATAATTATCACTTTAACATCTTTTAAGACAATGATAATGTTATACCTCAAATTTCAACTATTGATCAGCATTTTCTTGATTTTATTGGTAAGTGGAAGTACTGTGCATTGAAAAGTTTGGAAAAATTATAATCAGCTTAAAGACACCTAGGACAAGACTTTTACAGGTAGCATATTTTCTAACTTGAATTTTTTTGATAGATCATCATTTTTACTTGATATTTAGGAAAAAAATCTTTTATGAAAGCTGTTACTGCACAGCTGTTATTTCCTCTCACTACTTGCTGTTTCTATTTGTTCATACGATAAAGATAGAAATTTGTAAAATTCAATCTGTTGTTATTTTGAGCCTAGTTATTTCACTAACTCAGTTGCCCCAAAGCATTATGTAACTTACTTATTTGTGTTTATTTTTGAAAGTGCTGTGGCATAATATTCTACCTGTTATCA
The DNA here is from genome assembly GCA_004027455.1 of Hydrochoerus hydrochaeris. NCBI lineage: Eukaryota > Metazoa > Chordata > Mammalia > Rodentia > Hydrochaeridae > Hydrochoerus > Hydrochoerus hydrochaeris. Next base: position 26,499 of record PVLA01011032.1, read on the forward strand.
GCACAATTCATTTTTATCTTCAATGATTATTATTTACCTGTGTGCCTCTTCAGCCTGACTTCTAGTCTCCTATTATTTCATACTTTTCAGTACTATGGGGACTTTGTTAGTTATGTGCATATTAAATGTCTTCCTATATCTCAAGTCACTGATTTCATGTGTCGGTAAAATAGAATATCTCGATTGCAGACAAAGCTTCTATTGGAAAGAAGTGGCTGACCAGGGCAGAACTGAAAAAAGAAATACAGGGCACCCAGGCAAAAAAAAAAAAAATGGCTTAGTCCATGACTGGACATTAGGAAACAGAGAGGCATCATTCGTCAGACAACAGGGGACGTGATATGCTATTTCCATTTAATCTTTATCTATAATGTTGCAATCTTTTTCTAATTGTAATTATCTCCTATCTCCATCATATCCTGCTAATACAACAGTATTTTAATTTCTCAAAATTGGTAAATCTTAAGGATATTAAGTACTGTGATGCCTCAGTTCACATAGTTGATTCTTTCTACAATTCTGGTTGCACACCAGGTTGGACCAGAACTGTCAAATTCAGTGGTTAGTTTTAATGTTGACCTTATGATTCAGTTCTTATCCAGTTCAGTTTGTGAACAAAATTGTGGACAGAAATGAGTTTTTAACTGAGGTACTACATGATATAGGATATAGATGTGTATTATATGATAATTGTGCACACATGCTAACATGCCTTGCTCAGACACACATGGAAGAGACATATAAACACTATTCATGTACACATATGTAAAATACACATGAGATCTACAGAAGCCCCAGTGTACACAGCTATGCTATGTGTACATGCATCATACATAGTCACACACATGAAAAATGCACACAGGCCACTCGGTACATTCACACTTAGATCGCATATCTTACTCTCACACAAATCACATATGCTCTGAGATTTTAAATCTAGTCTGTGTGCCCTGTTCTATAGGAATGTGTAAGACTCTATTGTCCTTTAGCATCCTTTCTTCATTGCGTATTTATTTAAAAAGGATATTGCTATTTCTTAATAATAGATAAATACTTTATTTATATTTTTATAGTCATATATCTTTATTTTAAATGTGTTTGTTTACATTTTCTTTAGAATGTCCCAAAAGTATAATATTTGTTTATGCACTGAATTAAAAAAATGAGTTCTCTTTTTCAATAATTTTTACATCTCTAAGGGAAAGGTTAGTTATATCCAGTGCTATTAAAAGTCTTGTAATAAAAAAATGAAATCATAAAATTAATTCTGAACTTCATAAATGACTTACCACAATACACTGTACAATTTATTCCAAAAATAACTGAGTAGTAGAAGGAAATTATTTCAAATATTAAATTCACAATAAGAACTCCTAGAATTACATAATTGTTTTTCCATAATAGATATAACACCATAGAAATGTAATCAAGAACTTTTTACACACAGACATCTTTAACATTTCTCATTCTGAATTGAGCTTATGAAATCATATTTTATCTCTACCAGTTGAACAAAATATCAGGGACAATTGACAATAACAAAAGAACTGTGAGATCCATGATAATTGAACTGATTACATACTTTGTCCAAGCCTTAAAGATTACACCTAGTTCATTCTTGGCTCAATGACATTGATAGGAATATGAGTGATCAGCAAGAGAGAAAAAGAGATCAATAAGTAAACAATAAAATTTTTAAAAGGCATAAAAATCTCAACAGGAAAAAGGTGGCAAAATTTAAGCCACCATGTCATAGTGTATTCTGTATCAAAATTAAATGTTTAAAATAATAGAAAACTGTTACCCAGTACAGCAATTTCTTTGCCTTTGATATTCAGCTATGGAGAGTACACACATGCGCACACACACACACACACACACACACTTCTAAGTGCAATGAGAGAAGAATATGAGTGTGACAGAAATGCCACAGAGGGACACAACAGAAAATAAAATAGTTTCCATGCTTTCTGAGGCTATTCATGACAATAATTCAGGTTCTTCTTTGTCTCCTGCTCCAAAAAAGGGAGTTGTTTAACAATGTATAACGTGTCCCTATGATGCATTTTCTATATAAAGAATATAAAAGCTGCTTTTACATTTTTGATAGGACACTCTTCTCTCTGGTGTTATACTAAAGGGCATATCAAAATAGCACAATTAATGCTGATGTTCCAAATGGTAGAAGTGTTGCTGATAATCCTGTCCTGAAGCTCATAGCATCTCAAAATATTATTGAACTACATAATACGGAAGGAACTATCTGGTCTCGATGGTCTAAATCATCTCTCTGAATACGTCATGATGCCCTGAGAGATCATGACTCTTCCTTGCCAGATAGAAACAATTTTAAGTAAAATGCCTCCAACAATTTTGTTATTTTAATGTTTTGACTGTGTTCCTTCCATTCCTTGGCTATTTTTCAACTTCTTATGCAGCATGTTTTGCTTAGACAGAAAACCCTTCCAATATGAGTGCTGCAGAAGTTTGTACTGGAGAATGTTGCACTGGCATTCAACATTTTTAATTTTATCTACTACGCCCCCTGTTCCCTGCAAACAGCAAAGGCAAGGCAAAAGCAAGACTGCTAAATTCAGGGGTGAGAACTCTAAAACATGCAGGCGGACCATTGACATGAACAGCAAACTTCCCATTTATGTCTGTCCTTTGAGACAAAGAGAAAAGCAGAGCACTTGGATGAAACTGCTGACTGAGCTACATGCCTCAAGCTTCTGATTTTTTTATGGAGCTCATTATGTATCTCAGAATTGGAAGAACAGTAGACAGTGACAGTTGCATAGCCAGTACATTGAAATAATCCAGCAAATTTCCCTTCTAATTCAAATCCCATTTATAAATTCTCAAGAAATTGTAAAAACCATTAGAAGCCTGGATATGGTAACTGGTATGCTAAGAACAATCTCCCTGAGATCGTTCAAAGTTCCTTAGCAGAGAGAGATTTAGTAGTGTGCACTCATTTTAGGAGGACAGTTGATTAAGCAGATTGATTGATTAGAGAAAAGGAATTCTGGGTTTTATGTTTATATATTCTTGTTTGTTGCCATGGATAAAGGAAATAAAATGTTTTTAATAGGATCAGAAAAATAAAATAGAAATCATTAGGAAAATTCTTGCCTTCAATCAACATAGGATGGAAGCTATTTCTTATTATATACACATATCAAAGAAATAAAATTCATGCAGAAGTAATGCACATGGCTACTATCTGTTGGTCTTTTTGTAAGATATAGTTATGCTGCCCACTGACATTCACTTCCAATCCTTTGGCACCTTGCTAGGATTTTCTTACCCATGTTTACATTTAGATATGACTATATCGAACTTTTTCCAAAAGAATGTGATTGTTGATCATATAAAACAATTTCTTGTCTATTAAACTTAACATATGGTGTTTCCACATCATTCTACTTCCACCATTGCTATGGCTTATGTCAGTGGCCCCCAAGCCTCATGCAATTATGGACTTGACCAAATCTACATTTGTGATTGGTTCATTGTCTAGTGCTTGGACTGGTGGTGTGAGTGCTACATTCTTTTGGGATGGAGCCAGCATACTATGTAATGGCAGGAAGAAGATGCCTCTCTCTTTCCAGTTCATGCTTTGCGGTTTGCAGCTTCCATGAACTGTGACCCCACCATGCCAACCTTCCCTGGAGCCAACTGGTTATGGACTGAAACCTCCGTGAACTATAAGAAATAATGCTTTTCTTCCCTAACTTTTGTCTCAGGTATTTTGTCTCAGTGACAAGAAGGAAAAGTAACTAAGACAACCATCTTCATGCAAATAGTTTTCCTCAAGGATGGCATAGCCACAAAATTAGGAACTCCTAGCTATCAAATCATATATTCATATAAAAGGAAATCCATGACTTGATCATTACTACTCATCTAAAACTGACATAATAAGGAAGTTCCTGTCATATTAAGCTCTAGAAACACTGAAATGCATTTCTTTCCTGAATTTAATGAATCCTAATGAGTGTGCTCTAGTTTGTTGGAACCTGAAGGAAGAAGAATGCTGGCACATAGTAATTATTTTATTTTTTTTGTTTAACACATTTCTTCAAGTCTTATGCATTCATTCATCTCTTTATTAATGCCAAACTACCCACATAAAAACCTTACATTCAAACTAAAGCTTCAGCTAGCAAGATGATAAAGTAAAACAAAAAGATAAGAAGATACTAAACAAATAAATGCAATATGTATGATAAGAACAATGAGAGGGAAGAGAAAAGCTGGAATTAAAGGAGAGGTGTGTTATTACTGATAGTTGAGACTGGAGGGCTGTGTAACTGTGAACTCACACTCCTTGTTCACTCAAAAAAGACCAATGACTCAAGCATAGTTGCTGGGGCAAGGAAAAAGGTTTAACAGAAAGCCAGCAAGGGGAAGAAAGTGGACACTTTCACCAACAGAGAGCACCATGCTTTGAGGCTGCAAGTGCAAAGTCTATTCAAACAATTGGGGGACAACATATCTGATAGGCAAACATGCAATTAGTTCCAAATCCAGAGTAGTAATACTGCTGAGTGTTCTGCTATTTAGACCATACTGTCCCCTGGTATCCATAGGTCACTGAAAAATCTGGGCACTGTAAATCTAAAGAAAAGTTGCAGATTAGAAATTCTTATCATTCACGTTCTTTTAGTTCCTCTCCCCAAAATAGTTAATTCTGCAGTTAGTTATTAGGATGCAAATGGGATCTTTTCTTTGGAGAATGGGGAAGATAGCAAATGGTTATTTTTCCCCAGAGGACAGAGGAAGGTAGAGAAAAGCAACTGTGCAGTAAAGGATGGAGGAGGAAAACTACACTAGAGAAGAACTTTTAACCTGCTGTGTAGCATCAGAGAATTCAGTGAGAGCAAACTAGTGGAAGACTAATAATGTATTATCCAGTTAAGTGACAACCAAAATTAGTGATTTTCAAGTCAACAAAGGTAGTGTTGTTAGAGGCTTTATCTAGGTTTTTTCTTGGTAGTACTTAGATGAAAAAGACATTCCACACAACGAATGAAGCAAGTGCGAAGGTCAACAACAAAAACAAAAGCAAAACAGAGAAAAAGAGCCAAACACTTTCCAAAAATGGAGAGTAATTAAATAATTTCCAGAGTGCTGTGTAATGAGGTCAGGGAGTGATCAATTAGGGTTACTGTGAGAGCCAGGGATTATGTAATATGAAACAAAATCCAGTCTTGTAGACTGTGGAAGTCCCTGGAGAATTCTAAGCAAAAAAGAAATGATGCTGAATTTGTGCTTAAGAAAAAACACTCCAGGGACTATAAGGAAGGCAGATTGGAGGAAGAATACAATTTATAAGAGGAAAGAAATGACATTTAGGAGTTGCTGGTTATAATACAAATAAAAAATAATGAGGCCAAACAATGGGATGGTAGTAGAAACAGGACAGATGCAGTTTGAAGAGATGCTGGGGAATTTTCTTAGCAATTATATAGCTCATATTTGAACACCAGCAGCTTACATTTTAGGTGTGACATTATTCAGCTTACCACAGAAATTACACACATGTCTAATTAAATATCAGTCATTCCTAAGTGAATGTTGTGTACTTCTTGTGGTCAACCTATGAGAAGAATAGATATATCCTTATAGCCTCCAGTCTCACATGATGACACTCTCGTATTTTTCACAAGATACTAAAAGCACCTAGTTTCTAGCTGGTCTTTATACTTGTATAAAATTCAGTGAGAAAAAGAACATGATTTTATTCTAAAAATGCTTAAGACTAATCATTCCTTTTCATAAATGAGAAATTAAAGGCAAAATAGATTATAAATGAATTACCAAATAGTGTATCATCCCTTGCACAAATGGAAACTTTAACTTTAAATGATTCAGTGGGCTTACACACACATGGAGATACCTTGTGGAGAATTTGGAAGTATGCCATCTCTACCCCAGCGCACCTGCAGATGTGAGCTGGGACATGTGATGATACCAGAGAAACATTGGTCTGTGCCTCTCCAAAAGTCTTAGGAGATTCTTCTCAAAATATTTTCCTCTTTTGTGTTTGTAATTCTCTAAGTTAAACCATGAAAGATTGTGTCTGTGATTTTTGTCTTGACTGTGACAGCTCAACAAACTACCGCATGGAAATTTAGCAAGTTAATTTGCTATGTGTTCGAAAAAATCAAAACAAGTCAATGAAGACAACTGATTATGTTTTCATAGAAACACAGTTTCTGAAGCAATATTTAAAAATTAAAATAACATATTAGAGCAATGTGCTCAAGAGATATTAAAATAAATGTTAATAAACATTATCTTTTCCTCAAGCATCAATTATGATTTTAACTTTGATGTCGATTCCCAAAATGTAGCTCTGAGCTCTTAGAAAAAATTATTTTATATGAGGTATTTATGTTTGTACAAATTGACCATGTCTGTTTAAAAAACAGCTAGAAAATTGTGAGAGCAATTCTGTGTTACCTATTTCTGGTAACAAACACAAAAACAAATAGCAATAATTTTTTATTAATTACTTACACGTGGCAAGATGTGAGCTAAGAGTCTTAAATGATTTATTTTAATGTTTATAACAAATTTGCCAATTAACTGTCATTTTATCATAATTATTATTTTGCTTTTATAGGCAGAAGACTCAAGTTTCAAGAAGTGAAGAAAGTTTTTAGTGTTATTCAATTGGTCTGCTGAATATCTTGGAAGAGAGTCTTTAATAATGAGTGAGCACATTTAACTACATTATAGAATTGTCCCCAAATTTTAAAAAGTAACTTGCAATCAGGAAACTAACAAGCATATTACAGGGCTGGTTTCAAAAGGATTCTTTCTTTCTTTCTTTCTTTCTTTCTTTCTTTCTTTCTTTCTTTCTTTCTTTCTTTCTTTCTTTCTTTTTTAAATCTGTACCGGGGATCGAACTCACGACCACGTGCTAGCAAGTCAGGTGTTTATGCCACTGAGCTAAATATCCAGCCCCTGGATTAAGTATTTCAAAAAATAAATAAAAAAATAAGGTTTCTTTCTTCCTAAAATATTTGTTAGGTAAAATAACTAAATCCTTGTACCATTTGTAAATGTGGCAAAAGAATTATCATAAAAGAGTCAAGTATTCTGTTTTATTCCTTTAAACAGCTACCTTATTATATAGTCTGAGCAGAGGAAATTGTTTCTTTACATATCATTACATCTTCTTTTCTTATCTTTTTTTCTTATACTTTTAAATCTTATTAGTACAGGTTTACAAGTCATGCAGTACTCAGTGATCATGAGAAGTGGTTACATGTATATGTTACAGTTTTTTTTATATTTTCATGTTTATATATTTTTCCTTTTTTCCTTCGGTATTGGAAATTGAACTCTTGACCTCATGCTTGCCAGGCAAGCTCTGCGCCACTGAGCTATGTCTCCAGCCCTAATTTTTAATTTTTAAATATTTATTTATTTATTTATTTTGGGTACAAGGAATCAAACTCGTGACCTCGTGCTTGCCAAGCAGGCGCTGTGCCGCTGAGAGAAATCCTTTGCCCTTCTTTCTTCTTTTTTTGTTTCTCTTTTTTCTGCTTCTCTTTCCCTCCCCATCTCTCCTCCAATTCCAGTACTGTCCCTCACCATGGTATAGTGCACAGTGTTTACGTACACAAGAGTGGTTGGGCTCCTGTGGATGGCACGTCTTTATTCGTCTCATTTCGCCATTAGCTTCTCCTCACCCTGCCCTTTGCTCCCAGGGGCCGCTTCCTTTGCTGTCGGGCTGAATACCCTGGATATACCCACTAGCTCCCTGTGTTCAAGAGTGTGATTCAGCTCTGAAATTCCTTTCTTGGGTTTTTGTTTAGTTGACCTACTTCTTTGCAAAAGTGCTATGTTAAAATCCTCTAGTGCCATTTCATTCGTGTTTCTTTAATCTTTTAAATAGAGATTTTTTGTTTTATGAAGATAGATGGCCCTTTATGTTGTGTATACATGTTTTAATCATTAATTTAATTTATTGGTACAATTTAGAAATGCTTAATAATCACAATATGAAATTTGCACCTTTCCATTATATATCTTGATTCTTATTTTTCCCTTCTACCCCTGTTGCTCTTCTTATTTACAAATTTTTGTTTCCATTTTATCTTTCTTTTTTCACTTTTTGCCCCTTCTCCTTTCTTCATTACCCGTTCCTCTTCCATTGTGCCTCTTCCCATTTGAAGTTTTCTTCCTGTTTCACAAGCTGTTCTAATTTTTTGGTACATGTTAACTCAGGGAACAGAACAAAACCATATTTTGATCAGTCTATAATTTTAAATTTCTTTGAAATGACAAGAATGGCTCCTTTCATCCTTCCTCAGAAATGACATCAAACAGACATCTTTTCAGTGATTTGGCATGTTTTGTTATCCTGATTAGAAACGTTCTTCATAAGGAATTTATCTTATTAGCAAACTATAATATGAAGAATATTCCAAATTTTGCTTCTTAAAACAATGTCACTTTGGGTATATTTTGCAGTATTTAATTGATTTATAGTCAATAACCCTAGAATGACAAACATACCAGTTTTAATAATTGTGTATTTAGTCTGTTTGTAACAAGATAATTTTCCTGGGGATATATTAGTATTTAATTGGAATAATTTTAGAGAATTTGATTACTGTGTAGAAAGCTAATTTACCTGTTTTAAAATATATCCAATTTAGATATAATTCAATGTAGTTAACTAAACTGATATAGAAAGACCATTCTTCAGAACTTATTTTAGAAAAATTGTGTGAAATCCATTTCTGAGGAATACGTGCTGTTTTATGTCATGTCTTATGTTGAGAGATACTGCAATTATATTTGCTTCCTTCCTTTTAGAATAGGTATATATTTGAAGATGTTTTATAGCACTTTTATGTTAATTATTTACAATAATTACTTTTAGGTTAATAATTTTTTTATTTTTGGTTAATATTTGTGTAATGGTCAATGTCCATCTGTTGTTAGACTAACCTTCTGGAAGCCTCAGAGTTCCAAGCACCTGGGCTTTACCCACATAAATGCACATTAATATTTAGCTTATGTTTATTCAGATATCACTATGCCAAGCATTATGCTATTTTCCCTGCATTATTATACTTAATACTATCACACATCTGAAAATGCAAATCTAGCTTTAAAAACATAAACTCTGAATTAATTTTTGTGTTTTATATTTTCTTGTTACTTAACAAAGATATGTAATAATGGGTTGTGAGTAAATTTTTACATGAACAAATAATTTGCTTTGTGAGTCTTTCATATAATAAAATATTTCTTCTGCATTAAAAGTTTCAGTAGTCAATGTTTTATTTTCCAACTAATATTTTAAATTGTTTTGGTAATTGATATTTTGCATCCTAAAATAACAATAAGGTAACAATCACAGTACCAGTAGCAATGACAATTTCATGAGGTACTAATTATTAGACAGACAAGGTCTAACACTGCCCTCAAGTAACAAGAAAGATTATTTAAGAAAACAAAAGAAAATAATGAAGGGCAACAATTCAGAATTAAATTGTACTTGTTTTATAATACTTGAGTCTGAAAAGCTATAAAATATATTCAGGTTTCTCATAGTCTGATCAATTATGATGAACTTTGGGTCCTGGTTTTTTGACATACAGATGTATGCCCATGTATACGCAGTTGGAATTCTCTGTGCAAAGCGTATATAGCAAAGGTTCTAATTTTCAGCAGATTTTTCTGACTTTTATGTTGATTTCCTTACATCCTCAACTATTGGAGGAAAAAAGAGTAAGCAAAAAATATGCTTTACTTACATGACACATTAAATACCAAAAGATTCATTAAATTTGAGTTCTCTGCTATACTTATTTTTAAATATTTTATTGCTTTAAATAAATAAATGAATGCTGTTATCAAGGACCATGATTTTTATGTGAAGTATTCAAACCCCTTAAACAAATTTTAACTTTTTGCCTGCATCATCAGACCTTAAATACAGAAAAACAATAAAATAAAAAAAAATTTAGGATATTCTTTATGACTAAAGTGTTGCAAAATTTTGTTGCGAGCTCCCAGAAAAATCATAAATATTTGTTCCTTAACTTTATTACAAGAGAAGCTAGAAATAATTTGATTTGTTTACAACCTTTCGAGGGAGGAGTGATTCAGTTAGAAGGGATATAGTGTCTCCTAAATCAAATTTGCTATGTGAAATTTTATTGATATAGTTTTTTTAGTACACGGGGATATAGAAATGCTATGATTTTTTATGGTATGTTTTACATCTCAGAAAAAGCATTGGTGGCAATTCTTAGGCAATAGTACTGTCAAATTTCCAATATTGTCAGAATTCTGGTAGTTTTATATTTGCTGAGATTGCCTAACAAAAGTACAGATTGCATGGATTTGGGGGTGTAACTCAGTGGTAATTGTGTTTGCCTACCATACACAACCCTGTAAATTCAATCTCTTGAACTACACAGGGACACAAACACACACAGAGTATAAGTTACCAGTTACAATTTTAGTCATTATTTAAAATATTAATCAGATACATTTTCTTTAATTGCAATAAATATAGATATCTAAGTTTATATTGAGTTCTTTTATTGATACACTTACAATACATTTCTTATGGTAATTATGGATTGTATCTGAAGCTTTTTTTCTGTATAAAAACATATTAAAGATAGGATATAAAATTCACTATCTTCTTTGTCAAGCCAATCAGTTTAATTATCAACTTTTGAAATATTTGTTAATGTCTTTATTTGAATGGTTTTACTGTTTTGCATTCCACTGGAAGGAGACATTTCATGTTATTTGCATAACCATACTGTTATGTTAATGGACTTCCCCAATTTTAAATCTTTTAGTGATAATGCTTACATTTACATGTATGTTATCTACAAATATTTTTTATTTTAAATTTTTCTACAGACCCTCCTCAAGCAAGTGTTTGTTTCTTTAATAAAGAACAGATTCAGAGTCTCACAGACAGGAAATGACTCAGGAACTTTACTATTTTAGAGAATAGAGTCCAAAATAAAAGCACTAAGGCAACATTCTTTAGATAATGTTCAGACTGTACTGATATGCTCAGCATGAATTTCCATCACATTTTAAAATAATAAAACACCTTCACGAATTTGATAATTGAAAATCAAGTGAACATGAACTAATTGCCCAGGACTGAATGAATTCATCAGGAAATTTTTATTTTGGTAATTTTGTGTTATCATTTTATTGTTTTATTTTCTCTGTTTTTAAGAGACACCTTTCTGTTTCTTTTTAAATTGTTCTTCAAAACATGAAAATTCATACTTTGCTTTTATACATTATGGACTCTGCTTTTATACACTATGATGAAACAGTTTGAAATCATATCTCATTTCACTGATTGCCCAAACTAAACAGCTCTTAAATAATATTATTTCTTTTCATGTAATACACTAAGTTCAAGAAAAATCTATTTTTTTAAAGCATAATATGTGGAGAGAGAAACAGACAACCATGACCTGAAGTATCATATTTGAGAATAATACTCCTTTAATCAGGTGTCACAATTTATTTTTCTAGTAAGTTGTTGTTATGATTTAGAGCAACATAAAAACCCGTGTTCAGAGGCAGGACTTTGGAAAGTGACTGGGTCATGGGGACACTAAGGTCTCTATGTAATGTTAGGAGGTGGGAAAAGACCCAGTCTGGGGAGCTGGGTCACTGTGGGTGTGACCTGAAGAGTGAATTTCTCTCCCAGCCGTGGCTCCTCCCTTCTTTCTCTCTGCTTCAGGCTGCCATGACTTGAGTACTTTTACTATGTGACGCTCCTTTGCGGTTTTGCTTCTGTCTTGGAGCTAGCCAGCCACGGACTGAAACTGTGAGACCCAGTAAACCTCTCCTCCCCTAAGCTGTGACCCTATAAAACTGATTTGCCAACAGAGAGAAAGCATCAAAGACACTTGGCTAACGTCGCTTAAAAAATCAAGAAGAAAGCAATTCACTCAAATGTGAGAGCAGGTAGAACGTGGTGGACAGTCTCAGGCTTACATTCCTACCCTCATGGTATCAAGTAATACAGGCTCTTCAGAGCAAGTCTGAGATTTCTCGTGAAAACTTCCACATAGGAGTTAATTTTATGTAATTAGCAAATCTTCAATACCAGGTGACTCCAAAGTTTGGGAGGCAAACTTTGAGAATTTAATGGTAAAGAAACACATTTTCTATACCTATGTAATTTGGTATTCCAAATGTAATGTAATCAGGCTTGTTTTTGAGCAAAACTCATTTTTTAAAAGGTACTGTAATCATGAGGTAAGACTGAGAAGGTTACAACTTTGAAATGTATAAAATTAGACTGGCGAGTGTACTATCTAGCTTACTTTCAATTATCCTTGCATTTTATTTTCTTATGGTATTTTATGACAAATTGTAGCAAGTAGATAAAGTAATATAAATTATTATGCCATAAAACTTCAATTAATTGTATCCCCTGCAATGTAATCAATAATTATTCTGTGAATATTTGCTTTGCATATGTTGGAAAATTCTTTTTGAGAATTCCTTATTCCCATTATTTCTCTCAGCTCTTTTAATTTTTTGTATCATTGTATGTGACATATTACCATAAGCTTATTAATCAATGAATTAAATAAAATATTTTCCATGTATCCATTTTAAATGTGAGAATCATGACTATGCCCTAAATGAACAATTTAGTAAATTCAAATAAGTGCACTGAAATAAAACATAAATTATACAGCAGAGGTACTTAAAATATGATGATGATAACTTTGTTTCTGTATAAATTTCAGTTTGCTTAAAATTACAGAGAATAAACTACACAGTTAACCATGTAGAGTCAACTTGTTGAATCATCTGTTTTTATGAGAAGACTAAATCTCCAAGATCAGACAGATGTAAGCATCTGTTGGGGTAGTACAATCCTCATTGTCAAGGGAATTCATTCCAAAAAACCAAAATACTTAATGAAAATTGCTATAGGAAGCAGAAGAGAACTTATATATTTTTTCCCCAGGTTTATACCATAAGAGAGAGTTCAGATTCAAAAGTCGGAAGGGGTAATTAGATGATTCTCCTCATTACAAGTCCCAAGTTTCATTGGAATTACTGCAAAGATGCTTAGAGGTTTCTAGAGCTAATTAAAAATGCTAAGAAGTGAATTAACACTTTGTCTCTAATAAACTGCAAACAGATAGTTAAACCCCTTTAATAATGCTCCAAAGTCCCCCACACAGCTGGAACAGGCTCAAACAGATTGAAGTCAACAAAGCCAAGTAGCACAAGGTATTTGGAAGGCCAAAAAGAGTAGAAAAAATTTAAAATCCATCCTGAATGAGAGCATGAAGCAACACGATGAGAATAAACAGAAGCTGACAAAGATAAAAATATAATAAACCATGTTTTGTGGTAATTGTGCAATATTTATTATTATGTTGGATTAGCAAAGTTCTTTTCATTGTTAACATAGCTATGGTTTGCCTTATCTCCTGTTTTCTCTTGGTTTTTTAGCATTCAGTGAGTTAGAAGATGGAAATAGACCCTCAATAAATTTTGAAATATAATCAATTAGTAAAAGAATGAAGGAATTAATGGTATACAATGTGCTAGGTAACGCTTACATGTAGCAAGAAACCACCTATTAATATTAATACAAATAAAATATTTTTGCTTGTGACATTTTAATCCATTCCTTTGTATAATAAAATAACTTTTGTGTCTACATTTTTAAACTCTCAACTAATGTCCAGCAAAAGCTCGTCATCATATTTATATGTGTATGTGTAAATATATATACACACACACATAGTATCCCTGTGCCATCCAAAATTCCCCAGTGGTCTCCTGTGATGCTTAATCAACATCTGACCTTGACCTTCACCACCAGTGAGTTCTCAGTGTTTCCATTGCCTTTCGCCTCCACTCTCCTGACACTTTTACCCTCCCCCTGTCTCTGAATCATGACAGACTGTTTCCTGACTGCAAATTTTTGATTTTCCTGTCTTCTACAAGTGGAATTACTTTCTTCATGTCTGAATTCATTCTGAACTCAGATACAATACTAATTTGTTAGAAAATTCCTCCCTACACACCCTATCTCTTACCCTTTGTCAGTGAATATCCATCTGTCTTGCTTTCTTATTTCTTCATAGCATCAATCCAACATCTGAATCAGTAGGAATATTATTGTTCTTTTCTTCCTTTTCCTATATAAAATAAAGCCCACAGTTTGTTTACCCTTATTACCAGTGTATGAGCCATGCCTAGAGAATATGGTAGTCACATTATATATTTGTTGAATTAACCTTTAGATACAGAAGTATAAATGTAAACATTGTAGGTGATAATGTTTCTAGATGGGAAGAGTCAGTCATGAAAAGGTTGAGTTAATTTTTATATTTCAAGACTCTAATTAGAGTTAGTGACAAGCTCTTGCTGACAAAGCCGGCGTCAGGTTTCTCCAAGTCCTTTGATGAAGCCTCAAGTTTGCTTTTGTTCCTGGCACACTTAGTTTTAGGGAAAATCTTACTGAGTCAAGTTAGCAAAAGTCCCTCATTGATATCCAATCAAATTCTAACATGGACCCTTGCCTCTGTGGATACTTGTGATAGAATAAATTAGAAACATCCGTGAGAAAACAAATACAGCATGTTTTAAAAAATGATTTACTGGGGCTGGGGATTTAGCTCAGTGGTGTAAGTGCCTACCTGGCAAGTGTGAGCTCATGAGTTCGATCCCTGTTACAAAATAAATAAATAAATAAATAAATAAAAATAAAAAATAAAAAATTGATTTACCTGAGATAAAAAACCAATAAACTGGGGTTGCTATTCTTATACAAACATAATAATAATAATTGCAGCTGAATAACAATCTAAATGAAGAAAAACATAATGTTATAACAATTAAATAAACTCTTAGGAGATCGACTTTATGATTTTGAGGAACAGAAATTCTTTTAATAAAGGAAATGCAGTGTGTAGCACAACGGAAACAATAGAGAATCAAATTATTTAAGCCATGTATGTTATAAAAATTGATCAACATAAAAGAAGAGTGACTTAATTGTACCTTTCTATATGCAAAAGAACAAGTGTGCCTATTTTTTAAACAGACGAAACCATGCCTAAGTGATCTTACTAATTCTCCATGACAGAGTGTAAGACAGCCAGGAGGTAATTCCAGTTAGAATCAATTACTTTAGGAAATGAATACCAGGTTAAAGGTGACTGTTCTCCTAATCTGGCTTAGATGGATGGGCCAAATACATAGCATTGCTGCTTCTGACCTCCACTGAGGGAAGCTCCTTCAGGGACAGAATGAACATTACTCAAGCCAAGTCCTGGCTCCCAGTTACACTAGGAATATGACTCTTCATTGTGGTGTCTCAGCCACGTGACACAGCTACCTTTCCTTAAGCCACAGTCTTTTCCCACTGAAGTTATATTTATGCTAAAATCACAAATTCAAATGGTGACAAGCTAAATCTTCCCTTGTTTCCTCTCCTAACACCTTTGAGAACCTGTCATTGTTTATACACTCTTGTCCTAGTGCCAGATAATCCTCATCTTTCTACTGTGAAGAGGATCAACAGAAAGAGGTTTCATCAAGATAAAGTATCTATGTGAACAATCAAAAAAGCTCTTTCTTAATATATTAAAATTATTACTGAGTTGTGGGAATATATATATATATATATATATATATATATATTACATATATTATAACATTTAACCTCTTATTGCAACAAGGCAAAAAGGCAGATCTTCCATGCTACTAGAGCTTGAAGTTATAGAGGATTAAAAAGAAAATTATTAAAATAAAAATTATTTTGAATGTTAATAATAGTCATTGATGAATATGCAAATAGTACAAAAATGACTGACACCTTGGCATATCCAATTGTAAATTTGAATTCCAAAAACCTTAAAAATCTTAAGAGGAGCCAAAACAATAATAAAAATAATAACAAAACAACAAAACAAAAATGAAATACAACTGTTTCATCCTCATTCTTTTCAAAAAGTATAAAAGTCATAATAATTCCGGTTCGGTGGTGGACGTCCCTAATCCTTACTATCTGGGAGGCTAGGCTAGGAGGATCACTGGTTTTATGCCAGCCTGACTCAGGATAAAAAGGGCTAGTGACATAGCTCATTCCAAAGGTGCTGAACCTTCAGTACTGAAAAAAAAAAAAAGAGTCATAATAAATAAAAGCAATGTATAATAATGAAAATAAATTTAATCCAATTCCTCTACATTTTAAATTCATGAAGTCTTCTATCCCCAAAATTATTATTTATGAGTGCAAAAATATATATTAATCCCCTGTTTTTCTTCAAAGTAGTTTTGTGACTAATGCTGTTACAGATTTTGGGTCAAAAGAGACTGAAACTCAAGAATTCAATCTTCAAAATTTTCACTAAATTGTTCTTTGCATTCAAGCACATGAATACAATTTACACTGCTCATATTTCAGAAAATGAACTTCCAAAAATTTCTAGGCTTAGAAAATTATCTTCAGGCATTGGGAAGGGAGATTAGTGCACAGCAGGCTGGCTGAGAGAGAGGCCGTGACCTGTAAATTGTAAAGTTGCTGGACATGGGCAGAACAGCTTCCAAAGCCCTGAGTGTCATCTTCTTGTGAGAGCTGGAGCTCTCTTGGGTAGGATAGTCCAGATCTCATTTCAGCCTCAGGAGTGGCAGGTAGTGGCCACTCATTGTCCTACTACTGTGTTCTTTCATAGCAGTTGCTCTCATCTTCTAGACTGTACCTTTGTTGCTACTCTCTTCAGCCTAAACTCGCTCTGCAGAGCACATTTTTCCCTGCCTCTAATAAATGTAAATCATTGTTTCCTTTTGCACTTACCTCAACCAACTCTTGTTCAAAACAAAAAGGACCTAGAAACTACTGCTACAGGGGTACGCCTGGTAACAGTATAGTTATTTTAATCAGACAATGAAGAGAATCATTGTACTCAATAAAAAATAGAGAAAAGAAGGTATAAAACTAGTAGAGATTGCTAAAAATGCATACTTCAAAAATCACAAGACAGAGTTAATTTTAAGTGAATCACTGTTTTGCTATAAGGGGAAACATGTAACTCACAACCTGTTAGATGTCAGATATGCTGAGTTTGTGCCGCCAGAAGTTGAAGAATGAATTCTAAAAAATAACAGACGTTAAGAGTAGGAAAATTTATTGGGAAACTAGAATGTGGAATAGGAATGGTCCCTGGAGACTTCCTCAAGAGATCTTTATCAAGCTGAATCCCAAGGGGTGGGTACAACATGGGTCAAATTATAATCAACCAATAAGATTACACATACAGCCACTTAGCTAATATTAATACAGTAGTAGCGAGAGCATATAGCATTGTTCACCTTGGATGATAATCTATAGTCTTAATCTTGTATTTAGTTTTAGTAGCTTTAGTCTTAGTTTTAGTCTTAGTCTTAGTAGTCTTAGTTTCAGTAGGTGGGAGAGGATGGACCACTCCTAACTGGATAATTGTTTATTCTACAGGAAATCTTAAAAAGGTGGTGCTAATAATTCCAAATTTCTTCAGGAAGTATGTAAATCTGGCCATTGTGACTTTTACATTCAGATGTGCCTCTCGTAAATTTCTGATGGGTTCTCACCTCCTGCACTGACTCCCTCAGAGCCCAGCTACCTAACTAGGCTGTCTATAATAGTTTAATTTCTCTTTTCTTTTCTTTTCTTTTCTTTTCTTTTCTTTTCTTTTCTTTTCTTTTCTTTTCTTTTTCTTTCTTTCTTTCTTTCTTTCTTTCTTTCTTTCTTTCTTTCTATCTTGATACTGAGAATTGAACTCATGACCTCACACTTGCCACGTAGGCACTACATCACTGAGCTATGTCCCCAACCCAATAATTTAATTTCAAAGTAAATATTAGAGCAACTTCTTTAAGAAAATTGCATTCATAAGTAATAAAATTAATCTACATCTAAAAATTGAAGTTATATAATAATAAAATAAGATAAAGCAAAAGAACAAGGGAAATGTGTGCAAAATATTTTACAGAAAGCTTAATGTTTCAGTCTTAGAAAACAGGTTGAATATGGTATCTTCATTAATTTTGTATAATTACAGATCAATCAAATCGAATTCATAGTTTCCTAATGAAATAATAGTTCTCAAATAGATGGGCCGAGAATTCAGCTCAGTGATACAAGCTCTTGACTGGCAAGCGTGAGGTGTGAGGTTGTGATCCCCAGTACAAAAAAAAAAAAAAAAGTACTAAAAAGAAAAATTTGTAGAGTACATTGGAGAAATATCTGTCATAAATGTGGAAAGCAGTTTATGTAAATAATATGCAGTATGTGATTTATTTTACACTTTTTGCTAGATTTTGATTATCGAAAAAAATTATCAGATTTTGAGGGAGAAAATATTTTCAATGAAATATTAAAACAAGAAAATCCATATGAATGACAAATAGAAATATTAGCAGGAAGCAAAATAAGGGGAAAAAGGATGGAGAGAGGGCAGGAGGAAGGAGAAAGGAAATATAGTTTATTGTGTTTTACATACTCTAGAAGATTTATATTGCTCTGTAAGTATAAATTTTTTTAATTAAAAGGACTAATATTATCTGTTTAACAAATAATAGAAGACAGTCCTGTTGCCTCTTTGTTTCTTAGAGCATCTAATTGAGGAAATTTATAAATAGTTTTGCTTACTTTGATCTGTATATAAATTATTTTCAAAATAAATTAAATCGTGTGTCTGTGCATGTCTGTGTGTCTCTGTGTGTCTGTGTGTGTGAGCCTATGTATGAGCATCCTGACTCAGAAACGTCTTTGTTAAAGCCCCAGGGTCCTTTTCTTTTAAGATCAGGATCCTCTGTCCTCGAGTTTCTGTGGGTGCCTAGAAGGCTACTTCCGTGATCTTTCTCAAAGCTGTCAAGTGTCAGAAATCTCTGAGAATTTCATTTCTGTTTTGGAAAAGTTAGAAAAATGAATGGTGACCCTGACACCAGATAATTGAGGTTGGACTGTGAGTGACAAAGGGCTTCAGTCCTTTTCCTTGATAAATAATTGTTTATCTTGTGAAGATGGACACAATAGATTGTATCAGCCTAAGTTATGGACAGGGAGGAGATATCTGTCTTTGCGATCCTTTAGCAGATTACCTGTGGTGAGCAACTGTGAGACGGTGTTTATCCCATAATGAAAACCTTTGCTTCCTCATTGACTTTGTGCAGAGTATTTCTGGATGGTCCGAATTTTCCCAAAACTATTTGACCTCTCCTCTCTTTGTCCCTCACTCATTCTCTTAGCTGAAATAAATGGTCGTATCATTGTATAAGCAACAACTTATAAAGACTCTGAGTAATTTTTACCCAAGGAAAAGCAGTCGAACTCTATCTATAAAAAATATGATGCACAGACATTCTGAGACAGTGAGTAGTATATGCCCGCAAAACAAAACAAAAGACAACAAACAAAGCAAAATAAAACAAAACACTTAGGTTTTAGAGGATTTATTTCCCTATCCTCAGAAATGTTGGAGTTAAAGCTCCCTAACAATCAGGGAAAATTATTGTCCGAGTTCCATTTCTATTGATTTCCCTTATCTCTCTCAGCCTGTTTCTCTGCCTAGACAAGGATCTTTTATTCTCACTTTGGTTCAGCACAAGGTTGATTTAATTTGACATACCAGGTGTGCTTTCCTCTAGAAGATGTATTTATTTCGGTTAGGGAGATACAAAGGCTCACTTCTGTGAAAGTTTAAAACAAGTTGATTTTAGATGTCCCGTGAAATAACTGAACAACGTAGTTATTTATTCAAATATCACTTGCAGCTATTGATGATGCTTAATTTATGTGGCCCTCAATAAGCAATGCATGCATCTAAAATACAAACACTGAAGAAACATGTTTATAAACAGAATTTGGTACAGATTTAAGAAATTCAGAGCCAGCTTATACTTTGAATATTTCCTCCATCATCTTCTCCTTATATGGGAAATGAGAACCTAAACGTTACCATTGATAATCATTACTCGCAGATGACTGGATTCTGTGTCAAGGATGTCTTTTAGGACTTAGACTAATAGAATAACTTAATACTGTACCAATATTAATTACAAATTTTCATAGCAGCTATGTTTTCATTTGCTTGGCACATCATATATTAAAACAGCCATCTTAGATTTAGTGAGGCATCACAAAAGCTAAATGTGACAAGCTCTGATCTACAAATGTTAAAGTTTTGATTCTATTACTGGGGAAATTAGGATAATATTAAATCTGTCAGACAAAAGCACTGTGGGAAATGTGTGCATTGTGATGCATGTTTGTGCCAATCCTGCCAAGTTTTCTGGTGTGAAAAACCAGGATTCAAAATGCAGCTACTGCTGTTGGGAAAACACAACTAGTACATAGGAGAAAAGAATTGTGCTACCTCTATTATGAGAGTCCTGTTTCCCAACCACTCACTCATGCTTCTTCACTTGCAGAGAAATATGATGCGTGGACATTGATGTCACTGCAGGGAACAGATGTACATCATAGACCAATGGTTAATAATTAGGATTTTCTAGAGAAGGCAACATCTGTAATGCAACATCTGTAACATATGTAAATAAATAAGCCACGGTGGTATAAATTAACTTTTTTGGAGTCAGAGTATTGCAAACTATAATATTTGGAGACAGAGAACTCGAGATCCTCCTGCCTCATTCCCTTGGGTAGTAAATTTTTGCATGTGCACCATCATGACCCAGTAAAACTGACCTTTATTTTAAAAGGCAATGTGGGGTGGAATTTGGCCTATGTGCTCTAATTGCTATTTCCTGCTGTATATCCTCGATTAATTTGTCTCACATGGGGATTCAAATTTCTAGGCCTTAATCTACTTCTTCAAAGGGAAGATTAGTGAGATGACCCTGACTACTGCCACTGCCAGCCCTGAAGTTATTCTAACACTCCTCCTCCTCTTCCTTACTGCTCATTCTAGTTCCTGTCTTTGCTCTGTTTGCACTTGTACTATTTTGTATATGGTTTGTCAGGAAAAATGACCCAGGTCTATATTCTTTGAAAAATCAAATTTCCTTAAAGAAAACATGCTACTAAACACAGTGGAGTAATACTCTGACATAAAGAAGGATAAATCTGATTCACAGGTGGGTAAGTGGATACACATTGAGAACATAATATTAAATGTAATAAATCAGACAAAGCAGCCTGAACATCGCATGCATTAGCTTATAAGAGTAACTCAAAACACACATAAAGAGCAAAATTAAAGAAAGATAATAGGAAATAAGGGGATCTTAAAATGAGAAGGGGAACAAGAGATAGGAGAGGGAAGGAAAAGGGAATGGAAAAGAAAGAATTTAAAGAAATAAATTGAACTAGTGCTTTTGCAAATCAGAAGACCAAGAGATGGAATAGGATTAGATGGAAGGTGTAGGGGACATAAAAAGAATGAAGAAGTGTTATGTTCTTGGACCAAATCCCACAATAAGTGCAATCACCATGCATTACAAAAATGTACTAATGAAGATAAACAAAACCAAAAGCACCCTCAGAACGATCAGACTTCCTAGTGTCATGTCCTTATATAATCACATTCATGAACTTGAACATTTACAGATAATGAGGACAGAAGTTTTCCAGAAGAGAAACTATGAAGTCATCTCAGTCTCACAAATTTTTCCCCCTGATCCCAGTACTAGACATCATTTTTCCTATCCTTATCACCCAATTTAATTATTTCCAGCAGTGTAATAATTCTTTCTATGCCTACTTACCCACTGGCACAAGAAGGCCCATGTGAACAGAGAGAAGCAAGAAGTTAATGTTTGCAGGCACTGTTTCCTTTTGTGAATGAAAGAAAAGCATTACTTTGGGTGTCAGCATCACTGGAACAACTAAGCCTAATTTCAGGTGTAGAGGTACCAGTCACTTGGGTCTCTGATGGTGTTCCTCAGGAAGGTAACTTCTATCACTTGGATTTTTGTTTGGAGCATAACAATAGTTAGTGATTATTTGATATATACAGTGGACCCTGAAGAATAATGCCCATTTCCAGGCAGCATGATTTCAGATTCATTATGTGACAGGACCAATTATGTGTTTTCATGGTCATTTACTTACTGCCATTAAGGAAGAAAGAATAAGGTTTTCCCCTGGTCTTTTCTCTTAATCAATACTTTACTAGTTGAAGAACCAATATGAGAGTTCTCTCAGTTCTAACTGTAGGTTTGCTAAAATGACTTTATTTTGACATAGAGAATGACATCTGTTGAGTCAAAGCTACAAAGAGTCATTTAACATGGACTTACTTAGACCTCAAAATACGTGGTAACTGCTGAATGTCCCTAGTCTGACTTGGGCACGTGATTATACTTTCATTACCTGGGTATAAGCATCGACACACCTTGTTCTATATAGTAAGCATTTGTGACCTTTGGAATTTAAAAACTGAAATCCTATTACCTAGAGACAGTATTAGGAGGTAAAGGCTGTAGATATGGTGAGCTCATCAAGATGAAAACTTAATGAATGTGATTAATAACCTTATTAAAAACATGGAGAATGATCCCTTGACCTGAACACCATGAGGAGTTAGAAGGAAAGACAATTGTCTACAGGGAAGTAGGTTGTCACTAGACATGGGATCTTATTTGTTGGCTTTTGTTTTCTTGTTTGTTTTTTGCTTTTTGCTTTTCAAGACAGGATCTCACTAGGCAGTTCAGGCTGGTTGCGAACTCATTATATAGCCCAGGCTGGCCTTGAACTCATGGCAATCCTCCTGCCTCAGCCTCCTAAGAGCTGAGATTTCTGGTGAGAACCACCAGAACCAGTATAGACATGAAATTTTAAATTTGAACAATAAATTTCTATCTTTTATGAAACACCCAGTCTATGATATTTTGTTATGTCAAGCTAAAATGGAGTAAGTTGTCTTATTTACTTTCCTGTCATTGGGATAAAATTCTCAGTACTCACAAATTAAAGCATGAGAGGTTTATTTTGACTCAGGATTTCAGAAGATTCAGTCCATGGCTGGCTGGCTGCAAGATTTCCATGCATGGTGGAAGCATATCTTATCAGGGAATTCTCCACTTACTTGGTAAATTAAATGTCCTCCTGCCCTCTACATTATATGATCAATCAGCTGGGGAGATTTAGGTTCAGAAGTGTACTTTTATATGGACTCATCAGCTTTCACTTACTTGGACAAAGGTAACTGTCATTCACAACACAAATAAGGAAATGTCTATTTTGGTTCATGGTGTCAGAGGTTTTAGTCCATGGCTGGTTCCAAGGTAGAAACATCTTGGTATAAGTGACTAGCAGAGGACAACTGCTTACCTTACGGTGACCAGGAAAGGCAGCACAGAGAAACAGGCAGAGAGGAAGGCACCGGGGCCAAGATATCATCCTAGCTATGCACACCCGTGATCTACCCAGAGGCACTGACAAGTGGGATTTACAGACCTACTAGGCATCTGTCAAACAAAAACCATTAATTGAGCTTTGCTTTTCTTTCTTTTTTTTTTGTTGCTTTGGATCTAATCTGACAGGTCTTCTATTTTTAATTTTTAAATTAATTAATTAATTAATTTTTTTGTGTGGTACCAGGGATCAAACTCATGACCTTGTGCTTCCCAGGTAGGCTCTTATGTCACTGAGCTAAAGAAAATTCCTTGGCTTTTTTTTTTTTTTTTTGCAAAACAGAACAAAGGATAGAAATGATAATGAATTTCAAAAAAAAAATAATGGGAAATTAACACTAGTTAACATACTACATATTGTTATCTTAGAAGTAGTTCAGGTTATGAGATTTAGGCAAGAAAAAGACCAAACAATCAAACAATGAAAGCACAAGCTGTCTTGTTGGATGGACTAACAGAAATTAGTAGTATAGTAAT
Source organism: Hydrochoerus hydrochaeris (assembly GCA_004027455.1). Taxonomy (NCBI): domain Eukaryota; kingdom Metazoa; phylum Chordata; class Mammalia; order Rodentia; family Hydrochaeridae; genus Hydrochoerus; species Hydrochoerus hydrochaeris. The sequence goes on from PVLA01011032.1 coordinate 50,397, forward strand.
CTATCTTGTGTGTGTGTGTGTGTGTATTCCTTCTAGTTTATCAGAGTGAATTTGGCATCAATTAAATGGTCCCAAATTTTTTAAAGCTTTTTTGTTCCATTGAATCTGTGTAGAATATTTTTCTGGTTCTATACCAGGATATTAAATCCTTTCTCACAAAAGAGCCTCCTGTGAAATTAATCACGATTCAGAGAAAAGATCAGCAAAATCCAATTAGTGAATACATTTTTGCTCATGGAGATTTTTTGTTTTTGTTTTTGTTTTCCTTACTTTTTCCATAACTTACAAATTCTATTCTCAAGCAAGTTTTTCAACCCTGAGGGTAATGCTACCTAGGTTCTATGGCTTTTTATTTTTTTAAACAGAATTACCTTCTCTTCTTTTAACAGGGCCACAAATACTCTGGCTAAATTATGTCAGATTTTCCACAGATGTAGTAATCTGTGGTTCCTAATCTCTTAGGTGCATATAACAAGTATCTCTACTCCAAGTCTCACATCTGATCATGGTCCTTGTAGGTTTCTGACATTTTAAGCTCAAGAGTTAGCACTCTTTGAATTTCTGCCATGCTTAAAATTAAAATTCAACTCTGTTTTCTATCCAGATGCAGAAAAGAATTCTCTTGTAAAACTGCCAAGAAAGCCCTCTCATTTTCACACTTTGCTTGAAATGTGCAAATTAAAATAATGTGGCATCATCTAATAACAAAATATGGGTGAAAATTGAAAATGTTGATAACATACATTATTCACACGGACAAAGGGAAGTGGAGCTCATACATTACTATTATAACTTATGCAGTGAGATTGCCAATTAGTACTTTCACTTGCATAGAAACATGGGACTAAATAACGAAATATTTGTTTGTTATTTAGCAAGTATTTATTTCCTCTTTTCCTCCAGATTCCTTAAAAGAAACATATCTTGTTCCAACTTTGGTGCTGGGCTTGGTTAGTGATTTGTTTAGTCAAGTAGATATTAGTAAATGAGAACTGCACAAAGATTTCAAATATACTGTCCTCTAGTGTTTCTTCCTCGCATCAGAAAAACACATTTTAGGTTGCTGTTGTCTAAGAATTTCAGGCACAGGACTGGGAGCAGAGTTTAACTCAATCTTCAGCTGAAACCAGTTCCTAAGCAAATACAGCCAAGATTGTTTGAACATCAATCAACTTCCCAACATTTAAGTAAAAAAAAAAAAAAAAAAAAAAAAGTGTGTTCGGTCATACATCAGTGCATTCTGCAGTGATTTATTTTGCATGCTCGCTGTGGCCATAAGTAATTAATGCAACTAATTAAATGGAATTTTCACTTATCCTAGATGAACTCTCATACATGAGAATAAGAAGATAAGTCAATGATAGTTACGCTGCTGATTGTACCTCATCTGTGAATTTAACATTTCTAAACTACATCTCCTTTTATAATGTGTAAGAAGAGTTTAACATTTTCCTGGGTAATGTGGTCCTAATTTTTTTTGACTTTTGGCCTCAAAACAGTGCTGTCCACTACATTTGTTTTTATTGGCTATATTTTCATGGACCTATAAATATATTTATAGTTCAGTATTTTGAAAATGCTTTCTAGATACTACTTTAGCAATTTCCACTGCAGTGGCCCATACAATCAAGACTTCCCTTTTCTGTTTCTTGAATATACCATATTTTTGGTTCATTAACACTGAGGCCTTGGATGATTGCACTGTAACTCTTGCCTGTGGAAATGTTATCTAACAAACATATTTCTTCATAATCAATCCCAGTTTTGTGGGGCTTAGAGATATCAGATAATCCTTCAGTATTATGCTTGGAATATATTTTACATAGAAAAATATTTAACAAAATGAACAAAATTCAAAGAATATGACATAAAATAAACCACATATTTAGAGTCTGAAAGCTGAAATAAGAATGCAAGTAAACACCACCTTCTTCAAATGGGAAAGAGCACACTGGAGGACTTTGAATGCTTTGTGTCTCCATGCAAGTTTGTAAAAAGCATGAAAGTCTTACAGTTGAGTTTTGCATTACAAATACATACTAGAGGGTAAGCAAATTTATAAACACATCTCCTGTGAGTAATAAAGAAGATTGTTAACTATAGCACTTAATGCAAAAGTATAAATGGGAACAATAATATCAAACTTTAGCACAGTTCTTCATCTATCAAGGGAAGATGAGAAAAAGATGTTTATATAGTTGTAAGTTTTATCTGTATTTAAGTACTTAAGCACATATGCCAAAAAGACTGTCTCTAATGACTTTAATAATTGTTTCCTCTTATAGTCATATCTACTTTTGCAAAATTTAAAGGTTTTCTAATTTTATATATTAAAAACTTTAAATATATTCAAATATTTTTTGCAGGGGGAAAAGCAACAACTCCATGGCAAGTGGGAACTTGAGAAAAGTTGGCAGTTTTGACTATGGATTCTGAAATACTTGCTGGTTAATTCATGAATTTGGTAACTAAAGCAGCAGAAGCCCTGATCTCTGTGAAGTTTTTCTTATCCTATTTTAGAAAATAGTTCAAGTATTGTGACTAAAAAAGAATATTTCAACTGATAATTAATAATATTTTCAATGTTCAGTTAATTTAAAAACTTATATCTGTTGAACCATACTAAGCAAGGTTGAGGCAAGTTCCAATAATTGAAAATGTTCTGTATGATTATCCCCAGTAATTTGGACTTACTCTAAAATAGTGATCATGTACTCCTTACAAGACATTGTTTTCTTTTTTCCTAGAAATACCATTTGAATAAGATACCTTCTAGCTGAGTCAGAGGGACCCAGATTCCAGCTTTGGGCCCTCACCATGCACTCTGGTGGAATCCCAGTGCACAGAAAGGGACTTTGAGCCTGCTTTCATGTGGTAAGACCACCCACTGCATTCCAGACCATCCTGGGCTGCACACATCGATGGGGGGGACTCAAATGGGCCACGTCCAGCAACCACCAAGCAACCAGAGGACCCAGATTCCAGCCTCAGGCTCTGACTGTGCATTCTGGCAGAATTCCAGCACATGGAAAAAACTTGGAATTTAGCTCCCAGGTGGCAAACCTTAAACTACAGTGGATTAACTGTGTCAGTGTGGTGAGTATGCCCCTAAAATAGAGATGTATAGTGGGTAAATAGGGCCAGTAGTAAAGCCCACTCCAACTAACTGTAAGAACTTGGTGAGTCTGAAAAGAGTGAGGGTGGACACCCCCTACACACAGAAAACATCAGGCAGAGTGAAAATGACAAAATGAAAAAGCAAAATGCAGTCTCAAACATCTAGTCCACCAGAAAGCAAGTGGAAGAGATATTGAAATAGAGGACCCCAAAAGAAACACACCAGGAACCTCTGAAAAGATAGTGAATGAAATTAAAAAAAAAAAAAAAAAAACAACTCCATGAGGCTATACAGGAAATCAAATTAGAAGTACTCTTCCATGAAAAGACAGAAATAATAACCTTAGTAAAGGAGTTGCTAAGCTCAGCTAAAGAAGAAATTGAGAAAAAAGTACTGATTGAAACATTGAATGAAAAATATAGAAAACATGCAGAATTCAAGATACAAACAAAGAGGCATCCAAGAAACACAAAATTTATTGAAAGTGTATAAAACTGCTTAAATGAAGCTGAGGATAGGATTTCAGGCCTTGAGGACAGGATTGTAATTAATGATCATGAAAGGATAGAACTTTTAAAAATAACAAAGCACCATGAAGTGACAATCCAACAGCTTCAAGAACAACAATATAAAATTAATAGGCATCAGGGAAAGGCAGGTGTCAAAGCAAATGACATAACCAAAATATTCACAGAAGTAATAGAAAAAAATTTCCCAAACATGGGGAAAGAATCTGATATGCAGATAAGTGAGGCATATAGAACACCAAACAGTCACAATCAACATAAATCCACACCCAGACACATAATAATTAAGATCTCAGACATGCAGCATAAAAACCGAATACTAAAAGCTGTTAGAGAAAAGACACAACTCACCTACCAAGGAAAACCCATTAGAATCACAGCAGACTTTACAGCACAAACCCTCAAGTCAAGAAAAGCTTGAAGTGAGGTCTTTCAAGCCCTGAAAGAAAACAACTTTCAACCCAGACTGTTGTACCCAGCAAAACTTTCATTCAAATTTAATGGAGAAACAAGATACTTCCATGAAAAAGAACAACTGAAGAAATTCATGGCCATCACACCAACTCTAGAAAGAGTACTGAAAGACATACTACACAGAGATAAAAATTGACTGCAATCCCCAAAACAACAGAAAGAAACCACCAGGTAGGATAAGCAATTAAATAAGGGAAAAGCAGAAAGTAAACAACTAGAACATAACATGGCAAAGTGAAGCTACTACATATCAGTGATATAGATAAATGTAAATGGCCTCAATTCACATATAAAAAGAAATAGACAGAATGGATCAAGAAACATGATCACACAATATGCTGTATACAAGAAACACATCTGACCCAAAAGGAAACTCATAGATTAAAAGTCAAAGGATGGAAAACAGTATTCCATGCAACAGGAACCCAGAAAAAAAGCAGGGATAACTATTCTAATTGCAGACAAGGTGAACTTCAAGCCTAAAATGATTAAAAGAGATAAAGAAAGTCACTACATACTTGTTAGTGGAAAAATTCAAGAGGAAGAACTAAGAACTATAAATATATATGTGCCAAATACAGGAGCATGCAACTATGTAAGACAGACACTAATTGACATGAAAACAAAATACACAAGAACACAATTATAACAGGGGATCTTAACAGCACATTGTCACAAAGAGATAGATCAACTAGACAAAAAGTCAGCAATGAAATAACAGAACTGAATCATACCTGTGAGCAATTGGACTTAGTAGATGTTTACAGAGTGTTCCATCTAACCACATCAGAATACACATTCTTCTCAGCAACGCATGGGACATGATCTAAAATAGACCATATATTATCCCATAAAATATTCTTAAGTAAATGCAAAGGTATTGAAATCATCCCATGCATAATATCTGACCATAGCACACTAAAATTCGAAATTAATGGCAAAAGAAATTGCAAAACCTGCACAAACACATGGAAATTAAATAACAACCTTTTGAAAAACCAGTGGGCTGCAGATGAAATTAAAGAAGAAATAAAGCAATATCTACAATCCAAAGAAAATACAGAAAAAGTATACTATAATCTATGGTATGCAATGAAAGTGGTCTTAAGAGGGAAATATATAGCAATAAATTGTCATAACAAGAAAACAGAATGAGTACAAATAAACAACCTAATGCTCCATCTCAAGCTTCTAGAAAAATAAGAGCAAGCTAAACCCAAAGCTCATAGAAAAGAGGAAATTGTAAAAATTAGAGCAGAAATCAATGCTATTGAAATGAAAAAAATATATAAAGAATTTAAAGAATTGAAAAGCTGGTTTTTTGAGAGAATAAACAAAATTGACAAACCCCTAGCTAACATTATCAAGAGAAAGAAAGAAAAAACACAAAGTCATGCAGTAAGAACTGAAAAGGGGGAAATTACTACAGATCCCATGGAAATTCAAAAGATTATTAGTATCTACTTTGAAAAATCGCTACTCACATAGAGTGGAAAACACTGAGGAAATGGACAGATTTCTAGAAACATACGAACTACCAATGCTCAACCAAGAAGATAGAGCAATTTTGAACAACCCAATATCAGCTATTGAAATTGAAAATGTTATTAAAAACTTACCAACAAAGAAAAGCCGAGGACCTAATGGATTCACAGCTGAATTCTACAAGAAATTTAGAGAAGATCTGATGCCAATACACCTTAAACTCTTCAATGAAATTGAGAAGAAAGCAATCCTCCCTAAATCATTCCTGGAGGCAAGTATTACTCTGACACCAAAACCAGAGAAAAATCCAACCAAAAGGGAGAACTATAGACCATTCTCACTAATGAACATTGATGCAAAGATTCTTAATAAAATACTGGTAAATAGAATGCAGCAAATCATCAAGAAGATCATACATCATGAGCAAGTGGGGTTCATTCAAGGAATGCAGGGATGGTTTAGCATACGCAAATCAATAAATGTAATACCACATCAACAGAGCCAAAAACAAAAATCACATGGTTATCTAAATAGACACAGAAAAAGCTTTCAACAAAGTCCAACACATGTTCATGATAAAAAAAAAAATTCTGAAACTCGGAATACATGGTGTCAAACTCAACCTTACAAAGGCCATCTATGACAAACCAACAGCCAACATTATACTAAATGGACAAAAACTGAAAGTTTTCACTTTAAAATCAGGAACAAGACAAGGATGTGTACTATCATCACTTCTTTTCAACATAGTTCTGTAAACACCAGCCATGGCAATCAGACAAGAAAGAGAAATAAAAGGAATAAAGATAGGAAAGGAAGAAGTTAAATTATCACTATTTGCAGATGACATGATACTCTATATAGAAGACCCAAAAAACTCCATTAAAAGACTACTAGAGGTAATAAACAAGTTCAGCAGTGTAGCTGGATACAAAGTCAATGCTCAAAAATCAATAGCATTCCTGTACACAAACAAAAAACTCACTGAGAGAGAAATTAT
>PVLA01011033.1:0-57051 GCA_004027455.1 Hydrochoerus hydrochaeris
TTTTTTTTTTTTTTTAGTGTATCAAGGCCATCTATGTTAGAGATTATAGCCAACCTTCTCTGCCTCATTTCTGCTATGCTATTTTTCTGCCTTTGTTTGTCTACTTTTCTCCTTCATTCTACTGCCTGCCCCACTCACTGAGGCCTTTCTGCCACTGTTCCTAAAATCCTGGTATTTTTTTTCTCTCTCTCTAGAATGTCCTTCAGTATTCTCTGTAGGGTTGGATTGGTGGTCACAAACTCCCCCAGTTCCTCTTTGTCATGGAAGCATCTTGATTCTCCATTAATTTCTAGTGACAGTTTTGCAGGGTACATCAATCTGGGATGGAGGTTATTTTCTTTCAGGGCTTGGAATACTTTACTCCAAGCTGTTCTTGATCTGTGGTCTGTGTGGAGAAGTCTGCTGTGATCTTGATGGGCTTACCTTTATAGGTAATCTGTTTCTTTTCTCTGATGGCTCTTAATATTCTGTTTTTTTATATTGAATTTCTGGTATCTTGATCACTATATGTTTGAGTGTCTATCTTGATTATTATATGTCTGGGTGTAGCTCTGTTTTGGTTGTAGGTGACTGGAGTTCTATATGCCTCACATAACCAAATATCATTTTCTTTTCCCATGCTTGGGAAGTTTTCCTTAATTATTTCCAAGCATAGCCTTTGTAATTCACCTGTTTTTATTCCTGCTTCTTTGTTCACATTTCTTATTCTTAAATTATAGATTCTCTTGTCGTCTTCTAGCCTTTGTATTGTTACTGCCTGTTTCTTTGTTATTTTTAAGAGATCTTTCCTTTCATGATCACACATTGCAAACTTGTCTTCAAGTTTTAATAGTCTATCCTTTGTTTCTTTTAAGCAGTTTTGCCAGCTTTCAATGGAGTTTTTACTTTTGTGGTAATCTCTTTGAATCTGCTTCATGTATTCTAGATTTTCTTTATATTCTTTATCAAATGTTCCTCTCCATTTTTGTGTTCCTCCCTTCTTCCATCTGTGTCTTATTGAGAGGTGCTTAGCATTTCTTTTATTAATCTACTTATATCTTGATTTACCTGATTTAATATTTCAGTTTTGAGCTCATCTACAAGGTCCCAAAGATATCTCTTAATGTCCATTGAAGCTGTGTCTGATGTTGCATGTTTGCTGCCCTCAGTCTCTTTTGTTTTTCCCTCTCTTGGATTACTGTTCTCAGGGTTTTGGGGTGGGGGCTTGTTCTTGCTTCTCTCTCTTGTCATGTTTTTGGTTTCTTCCATACAGGTGTATAGTGGAGGTCTCAGCCCCTTTCTTTGTTGGTTTTGTTTCTTATGAAGCACGCTGGTGAGGGATTTCTGCCCTCTCCTGTTTGCTCTTGTTACTGAGGTGTAAGCAGCGGCTGCTATACTTGCCCTGCCCCTCCGGGCCAGTCAAACTTCAGGGGCCTTCACCAGGTTAGTGTGTGCTAGGTGTAGGGAATCAGTTTGGGATGGCTTATTGGATCCCTGCCAGGGTCATAACCCAGGCCAACAAATCCCACAAATCTGCTCTGGGGAGGGTGCAATCACCTGAAGTCACTGTCGTTCCTAGTTCAGGCTTCTCCTGCCTGATTCCAACATGTTGCCCATTTGCTTGTGCCCTTCCCATGGGCTAATGAAGGTCCCTTTGCCAGCTCCATTCTCCATTGGGCTCACCAACCCCCAACTTCAGCATAGCCATGGCTCCTGTGAGTTATAGTGGTAATGAGTTTGGGTGGCTCTGCAGGTCGCAGTGAAAGCACTGTGTCTGCTAATTTTTGCTATTCCAGTTGTAGCCCCAAGACTGCATGTTTGACAAGCTTTTTTTGTTTTAATTTCTTCCTGTGTCAAGAGGACCCATCTCCCTCTGTCTGGATCTCTCCAGGATGTTTTATTCTGGCATATGAGTTGTTTCTCCCTGGGAGGCTCTGTATTTTGTTGCTCACTAATTGGTCATCTTTAGCTCCTCCTGAAAGAGTATTTAAAACTTCTGGGCAACTAAATCAAAAAACTCTGATTTTTTTCAAGCCCCCCCTTCCCGCCCAGTTTACTCAGTGTACAGCTAAAGCTGAGAACCACAAGAGTCCCAATTTTCTCATCACTGGTCATTTGTTCTTCATTGGCTCCTTTCTTTTTCCATTATAAATTGAACAGTTCCTTTTAGGTTTTATTAGCATGGTTCTGTGGCTTCTCAGTGTTAGTATAACCCATTCAGGTATTTTTACATTTCTGATGTACTGCATACATGCAATGCCTATAAATTCAATGTGCTTGGTTCAAAATAGCTACATTATTTTATATATGGTAGAAATTCTGAGATTAATTTTGTAAAGATCCCATTTAAAAATGTTCTTGTTTTCAAATTGTATAAATATTTGGAAATATACTTATCATTGTTTGCTTTTATAAATTGACTGCTAGATGTTCATTAGTTGAGACAATGAAATCATACTAAAATTTAGAAAACACCTCATATTTAATCATATTTAATGCTTCAAGAGAATAAAGTTCTGGATACATATTTCTCAAAGGATATAATAAAATTGTTTCCCTTAGAAAAGAAATATGTTAACAAAGGTAAGTTCTTCTCTAGTATGACTTCTTTTGATAAGTTTCTGTGATTAGCAACAATTACTTAAATTAATTTATATATGTGTCTTCTTACTGAATTTATTTGTGCATAAAGGCCAATTCAAATCAGTGTAGTTATTTAGACCCAAACATGGGCATAGTTACTTACCTGTCTTCTTTTGTTTGAATCCATTCGTTCATAGGACCATGCAGAGGAGGGCAAGGCCAGTATTTACAAGTCGGTCTTTACTAACTCTTCCAAAGAGATGATGTGTTTTCCTGATGTCCCATTTCCTGATGACTTCCCCAACTTTATGTGCCACAGCAAGCTTCAGGAATACATCACTGCATTTGCCAAAAAAAAGGGCCTTCTGAAATACATACAATTTGAGGTAAGATGTTATCATCAAACTAGCATTAGACATAATGATGACACTCACATGTGTTGCTGTATTCCCCCATTTTTTCTCTTTTCCATATCCCTTTCTTATTTGCCAATATTTTAAGTCTGGCTTCTCCAATTCTAGATTTAGCAAATATATCTTCTTCTTAAGAATATGTGAGAAAGCTACAAAACCTGACCACACAGTTTTTAGACCCAAATAGCACAGAAATAGAAATCAGTAACAAAGAAATAATTTCAAAAAACCCTCATGAATTTGGAAATTAAACGTTTTTTTTCTAAATAGCATGCAAAGCAAAGAAGAAATTTAATTAAAAATGTAAAATGAAACTTAATTTAGATTCTATATATTAGTACTTGAGGGAAGCAAAGAAAGCTATATTTTCATGAAATTAATTTAGATACTTGTGATTGAAACAAGAAAGGTTTAAAAGCAATAAGGTAAAGTTGCATAAATTTGCTAAAACTAAAATTAACCTAAAAGGCAGAAAAGTATATAATAAAAGAAATTAATTAAAATGGAAAACAAAATTAAGTGTTCACTCTCTGAAAAATCTAGGAAAATAAACAAAAGAGCTGACAGTTAAAAATATAAGCAAAGCCACAAATAAATAACATTGGGAAAGAAAAGGTAGAATAGATAGATGGCAAGTAGATATATAGATAAATATATATAAAATTTTAAAATATAATCATATTGTAAAAATATTTACCAGATATTTTTAATTAGTTAAATTTAAATTTTTTCTTAAAAATTACCAAAATTCAAGAAGAAATAGAAAGTCTGAACAAGTCATTATTTATAATCTTTTACTCTGAAATTAAAATTTTTGCTAAAGAAAAATAGTTCTACAGGCGAGCACTTCAAAATTTTCGAAGAACAGATTATTTCAGTATCTTATAAATTCTTTCAGAAGCTAAGAAATGAAGTAATATTTACAAATTTATTTGATAACATTATAACCTTACTATCAAACTCAGAAAAGGTAGTGTGAAATGGGGAAATTACAGATTCATCTCTCTCATTAAAATCAACCCATCAGACTATTAAAAATAATTAACAATCCATACCAGCCTTTATTGAATTGAATTTGGCCCAAAGATTGAAGAGTATTTTGATGTATGATAAATATAAGAATGTAATTCACTTCAAAAAACCTTTACAAGAAGAAAACTGTTTGCTGACACATTCATTAAATTTAACACCCATTTATGTTTGAAAGGAAAAAAACTCTTAAGATCAGAAGGGAAGTTTCTTGACCCACCAAGAGAAACACATTATCTTAAATCTTCAATATGATAACATCTAGCCACTGTATCACACTGAGATGTGTAAAGTACAGAGGATTTCAATGTCTTATTATGAAAAAATGTAAGAGGTTTCACTAATAACTTTATTTTGAAAATAAAATAAATGGAAACTACTATAATAGAGTTAAAGTATAATTTTTTTACATTTGAATGAGACTAGTACAAAAATTTATTATATTGCTACTGAACAGTGCAGTACTAACTGGTAGAAAGTTAGAAGCATTTCCTTTAAAATCCAGAAAAAAGTCAAGATTCTTAATTTTTATTATTCCTTCCAACAGACTTAAATTTAAGCAAAGGAAAGAGAATGATAACTTGAAATAACATCATTATTACAGATGACATGGTTATATTTATGCTAAACCCAAAAGAGTCCACATTATTAAAATAATAATAAAAAAAGTTAAGCAAGGAAGTAGCCTATAAAATCAATATATAAATTGATTATATTTCTGAAGATCACAACAAAATGGAAACTATAATTCCAGAAAATGTGTCACAATTGCATAAACTAATAATGCCAGAGTTATTCTAAACAAGCTATATGCAAGGTCATAAAGGCCTGTTTTATTATTATATTTCATAAGTAAACACATCTTACATATATATATATATGCTGTCTCTGATATGTATAAAATATAACATAATAAGATTTTAAAGAAAAATTACTATGAAGTAAAGATTCCTCTGCCAATATAATCAGAAGACACCAACAAGTAGTTGCTTAGCTGGGAATAAATATTTAATGATAATCTTTATTTATGAGGATAACATCATGGTCACATGGAAAGGGCTAGAAATTTAAAATCTTGTGCCCTACACTCAACTTAAAAACCCAGAACCTCTGGAAATGTGTTCCACAGGTGTGAACATTGATGAACCTCCTAGGTGAAACACAATGATAAAGTTAGAGACAAAACTTATGTCCTGAATATAGAAGATTTTTTTATTTAAATACAGTAATAATATCAGAAAGGGAAATGCTATAGCTAGAGAAATAAGTGAGGCGGTCACAGCTACTCCAAAAATTATTGGCCACCAGATTACTTATATTTGTTTTGCACTTTTTGTAAACCATGATTGAATTCACTGTCATATCATATTTCAAAGGGATACCACTCATACTCAGAAAATACTGGTCATGCATAAGAAACCATGCCAAAATAAAATGTGTGTGTCTGTCTGTCTGAATGTGAGTGTGTATGAATGTGTGTGAATGTTTTGTTTATTCTGAGACAATTTTCAATTTGTGACTTACTTCTGCCTTACTAATGAATTAAGTATTTTGTTAAGCTACTGTTTGTGAAGGATTTTTTTCATACTGCTTTTCCCAAATCCAAATATTATATAGAGAAGAAGTCTCTTTCTGTGTATTTCTCATAGACACTCGTAACCAGTGTAACTAAACGTCCTGATTTCTCAGTTACTGGCCAGTGGGATATTACCACTGAAAAAGATGGTAAAAAAGAGTCGGCTATCTTCGATGCTGTCATGGTTTGTTCTGGACATCATGTGTACCCCAACATACCTAAAGAGTCCTTTCCAGGTAAGCCTGTCATGTATATATCTGACAAGAATGAATATATTGATGACCTGTCACCTCAACTCCACTACACTGATGACCAAGCTTCTAACACATGAGTGTTGTAATCTAACTGTATCCAAACCAGGACAATCTATTTTAGAAAAAAAGAAAGTACAATATTAAAATAAGTAAATTAAAATATATTGGTTATATCTAATATATTTGAAGCACTAAACATCCATATTTTGGGTTCTGTACTTACATATGAGTTGACTTCTGTTAAAGCAGTGTTTTATTTCTTAATGGAAATCGAATTGATTCATATGTTTCCTGCTTTTCACTCAGGATTAAAGGATTTTAAAGGCAAATGCTTCCATAGCAGGGACTACAAGGAACCAGGAATATGGAAGGGGAAGAATGTCCTGGTGATTGGCTTGGGGAACTCAGGCTGTGACATTGCTGCAGAACTCAGCCACACAGCTGAGCAGGTACTGTGTCCCCTGGACATAGGGGACCAACTACCTTATTGGGACAGAAACCCCTGTGATCCCTTGATATGAGATGGAAGAAAGGGCAGCGTACTTGATATGAAAACTAAGTGGCAGAAAGTATATCGGAGCTTGAGTGAGACCTACTTCTTCAGCCAAAGTGGCCCCTCTAAGGCCCACGGCTAGCGAATTGTAATCCTACTGGCAACACTTCCAAGAGGTGGAGCATTAATCACTCAGGGAAGCATATTACAATGCCCACTGCAAATCTCACCACTTTCATGATTGATTTGGCATTTGAAGGTCATGATCAGCTCCAGAAGTGGATCTTGGATGATCAGCCGGGTCTGGGATGATGGTTATCCTTGGGATATGCTGTCTGTCACTCGATTTCAAACCTTCCTAAAGAACAACTTACCAACTGCAATCTCTGATTGGTGGTACGTGAAAAAGATGAATGCAAGATTCAAGCATGAGAACTATGGATTGATGCCTTTAAACAGGTAATGTAGAGTTAAATACAATGTACTACCTGCCTTTCATTTCATGGTCAGCCACTCTTAAAGTGTGTTGTAACTCGAAGGCAAATCAAAATATTGATGTAGTAATCAGATCTCATGTGTTAGAGGGTAAAGAGGAATTTCCACTCAGCCTCCTTATCAGAATTGCACAGCCAAAAAGTTAATATCTAAGCAATGTGTTTCCACAGTAATGATAATAATAAGTGTGTTTTAGTCATTTAATACATGTGAGAGTTTATCAAGTCTCAACAAAGGCTCTGATGAAGTCTCATTTTAGTCTCACAACTATAAAGAAGGTTCTATTAATATCCCTATTTTATAGATGAGAAAATTGAGATTCAGTATCGTTAATAACTTTACCAAAGTCTTGCAATCCAAATAGGAACAGCATCCAAAACCAACCCACAGAGCACCTTTCCATAGCTGAGCTGGTAAAGTGGAGGACCATTGACAGGACAAAGCCAACCCAGGTCTACTGATTCTTCAGTAGACCTTGTTCTTAGCTACTTGCTTTGGTACCTCATATTTAATGTCAAACTCAAGTTCAGCAAGGTGAGAGAACAGACCCTACACTACATCCTCATTGCATACCCTTAGTGGATTCCTCTGAAGTTCAAACATGAGTCTTGCATATTTGATTTTCACATCATTTTTTTCCTGTAATATTGCAAGATTACCATATGGCATGTTGATATGAGGTGAAAAACCCAAACAGTTTCCACCAAAGTGGATTCACTAATTTGGGAATATAAATTAAGTGTTTGCTATATACTAGGCTCAGTGTTAAGCTTTGTGGTTACAGCTATCCATAAGAACAATATAAGTCCTACCCTCATGGAACCTTCTAAGTACAATATCGGGAAACAAACACTAAAAACAGCAGGAGAGCATATGGTGATGTGTGCTATTGAGAAGAAAACAAATGAGGTAAGGGTGATGGCAAGTGCCATCAGAATAATTTTCAGGAGTCCTCAGAATGGTCCTCAGGAAGAAGACTCCTAAGCAGAGCCCTGATAGAGAGAACAGGAAATGAGCCATAAGGACATCCAGGGAGGGTGGTCCACTGGACACCCTCAAGGATCATTTTTTCAGGGCATGCTGGCATGATCAGCAGCAGGGATGAGCTTCTTCCTCTGGAGAATAAAGAAGAGAACACCAGGAGACCCACCAGAGATATGACAGTAGCCAGATGAGGTATAAGGAGTCTGGTTTCATCTCTGAAAGTGTCAGGAAGTCACCAGTGTCTGAGCCTGTTAGTGACAAGATCTAAGTTAACACTGGACACTGTAGCTCCCATGATCATCATCCATTGTAGGGAAGTGGCCACCAGCAGACGTAAAGGACTAGTTAAGAAGCTGTTGTTAAAAAAAAACTCAAGTGACAGAGGATAGTGACTTAGACTAGGACTATTAGCAGGTCAGCAGTGGGCAGATTCTGAACACAGCCTAAACGGGAATTTTTGTGAGCCTGGAGGGGTCAAAGATATCTTCAAATCTTTTGTTCTGAGCAAGAACGGAGCTGGCATTTCCTGAGATACAGACACTGTGGGAAGAGAAGAGATTTAGTTTTAAACATATCAAAATTGGAACGCCTACTAGATATTCATGTAGAAAAAATACTGAGTGACAATGGGACCTACAAAGCAGAAAAAAAGCTTAAATTTGATGAGATCTTGTGAAGAATGAATGTAGATGGAGAAGGTAAACGGTAAAGGGCTGAGCTCTGGATCATAGCATGGTTTAGAAGTAAGGTGGAGATGAAAAACCGGCCGTGGACGCTGAGAAAGAGTAGCCACGTAGGTAGAAAATAGGTTGAGAAAGTGGCAACCTGCAAGCAGGATGAAGATAGCACTTTGAAGAGCAGGAAACCATCAGCTGTGCGAAGTGTTCCTAGTTGTAGCACCCAGAAGCAGCTCTAGATGTTGGGGGGTGGGGTACAGAGAGTGCATGGAAGAAGAAAAGAGACAAAAGCTGAGATCAGGTGGAGCCCTCTCTCTGGATGGGAGGAGAGGAACTGTTCAACCAGTGGAGTGCGTTTATTTAGACATTTAGCCAGCCGATGCCAGATGACACCCCTTTGCCTAGCAAACCCATTGCTTGGATTATCTTGAGACCTGGTGTTTTCTGGGCTGGAGAAGCTTGTTCACGGGGCTTGCCCCAGGTGCTCTTTGTTTTCTGGGTGGCCTTGCTGCAGCCCCACACATGTGATCAATCTCTAGCTTCATCTGCTTCTAACACCTATTAAGCCGATTAAAACGATAAATGAGAGTGGAACATTTAATCTGGCAGTGTGCTTCAGATGGCATTGACGAGGGCATTTTCATGGTGGTGACAGGCATGGAAAGATCAATGGCGGTGGGTTTTACATAAACGGCAAGTAATGAATGCAGTTAATTACACCATTTCTCTAGTCAGGATTCCAACCAATCTTATTATCTGGCTGCTTGCTCTTTCACAGCTGCATAATATGCATAATAACTTAATAACATAATAAACCTTTTCCTTCAGCAGTATTCAATTCACATTGATATAGATATATTTTAGAATAAAAAGTAATCAGAAGCTCTCTTTTCACATTTCCAATGGTCAAAGCTACAAACCAGCCTCTCCCTCCTCTGGCCTCATTTAAATTTCTGTGTGCCCCCTCCCTCATCTAAGTTGTGCTATGGTCTGTCTGGGACTCCAAGTGCATGCCCCTTTGAGAGTCTCTCTGCTACAGCTTTCCCACCTTTCATTTGCTTCATCATGTTTGATTTTTTTTTATGTTACCGTGACCAGTTTGAGGTATACTATAATAAAAATAGCAGCTAATATTTTGGCACCATGTATGTGTGCTAGAGATGGTAGCATTTTTCTGTTTTCTTTGCTTTTTTTTGGCATTTTTCATATTATTTGGGTCTCCCAATGTCCTGAAAAAAATTATATATATATTACCATTCTAAATGAGAAAAATGAGGCACAGTTGATTTAAGAAACCCCAATTTTATCAAGGCTCAGAATTCATAAGTGACAAACAATAAAGTTCAAGTACCTCTTACTTTAGTATTTTCCTGAATCAGGCTTTACTAGGGGAATGGGTGTAAGTATTTATTTTGAGATTTATGGAGCTTTCTCTATGGAAGAAAAGGAAAAGACTAGAGAAACTAGAAAAAATGGCTTCAAAGATCAAGTTCTTTAAGATATTGTTTCAATTTATTTTTGTTTTTCAACTATATTGATAATACTCCACTGCCCAGGAAAAAAATCCTAGGTAATTGTTTCCTTCCTTATCAATTTATACATGAACCAATGAGACAAGGAGGATATTTACTGTCCTAATGACTGTGTCCACTGCCCATACAGAACCCTGAGGAAAGAGCCCGTGTTCAATGATGAGCTCCCGGTTCGCATCCTGTGTGGCACCGTGTCCATCAAGCCTAATGTGAGGAAGTTCACAGAGACCGCAGCCATTTTTGAAGATGGAACCAGGTTTGAGGCCATTGACTGTGTCATCTTTGCAACAGGATATACCTTTGCCTACCCCTTCCTTGATGAATCCATCATCAAAAGCAGAAATAATGAGACCACCTTGTTTAAAGGCATCTTCCCTCCTCACCTAGAGAAGTCAACCTTTGCCGTGATTGGCCTTGTCCAGTCTCTTGGGGCTACCATTCCCACAACTGACCTCCAGGCCCGCTGGGCAACACAAGTAATAAATGGTAGGTGGAAAAAGTAGTTCACTGAGAGAATGCCTTTGAGTCTTGGTCAGAACAATAATACTAATTATAAGGATTCTATGTGATTTTTATACTCTATAATTATATTTTTTAGGTGCTACATTTTATAAGCAATTTAAAATGCATCACTTTGGATTCTATGCAATAGCAAGATATTATTAAGGAAATTTTTTCTGTTGTATTTCTTTAGAACTTATAATTACCCAAGACCATTTGTTAGACTTAGAATTCTTGGTCTTCTAGAGTTCTTGTAATTGTGTATGACAACGTTATAGAATTATGCTATCAAAACTCAGTAGAATTACATTGCTTTAAAGGTTAATAAAAGATGTTTCCAAACCAGCATCAACTTCAGATATCTGCAGTCATGGATAATATGATTTCTGAGATGTAGAGACTTTTCTGCTACTCTTTTCTTCCTTACCATAGTAAATTAAGAACAAGCAATGGATGATTAGACGTGGAAAACATTAGGTATGGTAGATGATCAGTTTCTAACATGTACTAGTAGAAGTACTGGCTTCCTGTATTTTAAAAGGAAAAAGAACGCAAGAAATAGAATGGGGTCAGCAAGGAAGACAGCCAACATCCACCAGCAACAGGCAATAGGATCAGACTCACAGGAAAATGTGACTGTAGCGCGCAATTCTGAACACAGACCATAAGACCACATAGAGTCACAACTAAGGAAAAAATATAGAGATGCCAGAGTTTATCATGCAAATTTTAATTGAAGCTAGAGTTACAAAACTTACGGATGAGGGTGTCTTAGCAGGCTTGTTTTCTTTGGCAGTCATACTTAAGGTTTCTTGTTCTACGCTGGCTTGATGAGGCTCGAAAACATTTTTAATATAGAAACTCTATCTATGAAACTCCACATCCAGGGCCATCTCTCACCATGAGGCTGCCTTCCACATCAGACTAGCCCCATAGGTCAGTAATCTCCCTGAGTCTTTCTTCTTTACTTCCCCCGCCCAGACAAATGTGTGTTGCTGACTCAGATGGTGATGTTGCTGCAGTGCCGCAGCCAGAAGGTGATGGCATGAGATGCCACCCAGACCTCCACTCAGGGTTCAGGTCCAGAAGACTGGAATTAAAGAAGCACGGTACAGTCACTGGCTGTGAAAGAGTCGCTGGACTCTGAAAAAAAGGAAACAAGGCCATTGATAGGGAATTGATATACAAAGCAAAGGGTCAGCTCAGGGGAAACAGGATATAAAGCAAACAACCTTGTTCTGGACAACCAGAGTACCCAGGCAGAAGGGCCAGTTACAAGCAACCAATGGTCATAGCTCTTTTTCTTCCCAATCTTTTCTCTTGCTCAAGGATAGCGCAGGGTCCAAGGTCTAGAACTACGTCGTATTTACAAAAACTGTTCAGTGATCCTCCCTGTGAAGATTGCAGGAATGAGGAATTAAGTACGTCACTGAAGGGTCTAATCGATCATATTTACCCTAGGTCTTCTAGTCTCGTTCAAAGTAATTCTAAGGTTGTCAGAGAAGTCATCCTGAATTTGGCATATATTTGAGTATGAACACGTATTTGGGTTTGCGTTTTGAGAACTCTGTAAACCTATGTGAACCTGAAATCCTAGGGATGATCGCAAATCAGGTTTGTCTCTGGAATGCTCTTCCGCCCTTTGTGACTAGCGAACAGTCTGTGTTCTCAGTCATATTCCAGAACTGTAGGAACTCTAGAGACGTAGGGCTTCACTAAATTCTTTATCTCATCTGCTGGAAATTCTCTTTTCTAGCAAAGGAGAATTATTTCCTATGAAGTTTTTTCTTTCTCAAAATTAAAAAAATAGTTTTACCAATTCATCTCTACATGGCTCTAATTAGATAACTTTTTACAAATGTGATGGAGAAATTGGAGTAAAACCTTGGAAACAGATTTAAACATCAGATAATCAATTTAGGAGCAAAATTTGGAAGCTATTTGGGTAATGATCTTTAATTTTTGAGACATGTACCAGTTCAGAGAAGACTAGTAGGACCACTAAACATGATATGTTGAGTTGACTGGATTAGTAAATGCTTCTGCATATGTCTGGGTGAGTCAGGGAGGTAAGAGGTCAGCTACTGTATGTGCTCCTTGGCATGGCACTATGTATAGTCTCTGCTCTGCTTCTCAGGACTGTCATGAACAAAGCTTCTTTGCATTGCCACACCTTTCTGCCATGTTCTTGCCTTGGGTCAGCTAACCATGTTCTGAGTGCCCTGAAACCATGAGCCAAAATAAGTCTCTCTTCCTTTAAATTGTTTCTATTAGGTATTGTCTTAGTGGTAGGAAAACTGACTAATACAACTAGGAATGAGTTTTTTTTGTGTCTCAAAATAATACCTATTCATTTCCCTAAGATTTTATTTTGCTGACCAGTGACCAAACTTTTTAAGTACTAATGTGTTTCATAATTCATTAAAAATTAAAAATGGCAGGCTATTACCATGCCAGATTCTTTTTAACTGTTATCATGTCTTTTCTCTTTAAGGAACTTGTATTTTGCCTTGTGTGAAAGACATGATGGATGATATTGATGGAAAAATGGGGAAAAATAAAAAATGGTAAGAGCATCCAGGGTAGTGGTCTAATATCTGCATAGAAAAATCAGAATTTGTGAATACTTGGAATTGTTTTTGTCTTAAATGATTCTTAGTGAAGTCATTAGAATGGCAGCTATAAGTTGCATTCATTCACTCAAGAAATATAAGCAAATATGTAGTTCGCACCTGACATTTATTGTCTTTTAAACTGCAAAATGCTGAGAAAATAGAACTAAGGCTCTGTATTATACAGTTGGTTATATCTTTCAGTGTCTCAAGCACTACATTGGAAATCAAAATATATAGTGAATAAGGCATGATATATTGCTTTATAGGGATAAAAGTTCTATGTTCAACTGTTTTTGCACCATCAGAGAGCTTGCAAATTATAAGATCAATATGAAGTTCTTTGAAAAAGCTACAAAGTTTAGGAAACATAAAGCATATTTTTCTTACTAACCCCCCAAATTGACACTGATCCCCACTGATGAAAAGATATGTGGCACATTCCCCCCTCTTTTACTACACAAAGTTTCTTTATCCACTGTGTTGCTTCCTTCCCACCACTAGGTTTGGCCAACGTGAGACCTTACAGACAGATTACATCACTTATATGGATGAACTGGCCTCCTTCATTGGTGCAAAGCCCAACATCCTGTGGATGTTTCTCACAGATCCTGTGTTGGCTGTGGAAGTTTTCTTTGGTCCTTGCAGCCCCTACCAGTTTAGACTGGTGGGTCCGGGTAAGTGGTCAGGAGCCAGAAATGCCATCCTGACCCAATGGGACCGGACGTTGAAACCTACAAGCACAAGAATTGTTGGGGATCTTCAGAAGCCTTATGTATTCTTCCATCTGTTCAAACTCTTTACTATTTCTTTTCTTTTCATTGCTCTTTTCCTTATGTTGATCTAATCATCATTCCATAATTTCCAGAAATTATGATAATTCCTATTATCATTGTCCTAATAATTACCTTTGAATGTAGAATTCTTGATTTTCATTATTCATTTCTGTGTGTTACTTTCATTAAAATAATCATATACATTCATACCTGTGTTACTTTTCTCTTGTTGTTCAGACAAAACACCCAACACCCAAGGTTAGAGGAGGAAAGGTTTATTTAGCTCACAGTTTGTGGAGGTTTCAGCCCATAGTCAATTGGCTCTAAGGCAGGCTGGCATGGCAGACGGGCAACAGTTCACTGTGGTGAAAGACATCAAAAGCAACAAGAGCAAAGAGGGGAAGCAAGCCTCTTTCTCCTCTTTGACAAGGTATGCAGGCCTGCCCTAGGGTGCCCTGGCGCTGATTTTATCATGTACTATATGGATTCATGCCTTCTGGGGTACAGTTCTTCAAAGATATAAAACTAGAAAGACTTCTCATCATACTAGTGGCTCACAGGCTAGGGATTTTTATGGTGATAGTTTTCTTTTAGACTCAGGTATCTGCCTTTCTCTTACTTAATATTTGTGATAAGAGGTACCTGTTCCAAATATTTGTGATAAGAGGTACATGTCAAGCCAACATGAGGCCACCAGTCAAATGATATTTTTTAAAGCTTATGTGATGTGTATATTATATATGTGTCACTACACTAACAGATGGTCAGGCACTGAGCAGTACAGACAGTGTCACATGCTACAAATTAAAGGCTAGACATTAAAACATACAAAAGGCATCCATAGACAAGTGCATTCTTCTTCAGGGAGACCCTATTAAAGGATCACAAATTAAGTAAATATTTCTTTATGTCATTTGTTATCTAGTAATTAGATAAAGATGTTTATTGAAAAGCAATGATACTTCTAACTCAGTGTGACAAGTGAAAACAAAACACATCAGTTACAAGAGTATATTTACAGTTTAAATATAAAATAGTGATAAATCTCACTACAAAATTTACAAGATCTATATACAGAAAACTAGAAAACATTACAGAGAAGTTAAAAATTTCAAGAAACATTTTAAGGTGAAATACTTGAAAATAATTTTCTATGAAAATCCAAAAAAAGCCTTGAAATTATTAAAACAATTTTGGAAAAGAAGAAAAAACATTGGAAGGCCAACATGACATTATCGCCAGAATTAACATATATTTATAATATCTTAATTATGCTTTCAGTTTCTCGCACTAGGGAGGCAATGTACTTCATATATCAAAGTGCTTGATATTCAGATGAGATTATAATGGTTAAACTCACCGTTCCAACTTCAATACTCGTGCAACTAAAATTCTGGGTGTTCAACAACTACGGCTTAGATACCAAAGTTAAAATGATAGGTGGACTTAAAAGCCAGTATTTTGGTCCTGTCCCTCCAAGGTCAACAAAGACCTAGGACATGAGGGAAACTCTCTCCAGGATCCTACAACTTTGGTGAACCATACAAATCCCTGAGTAAGGAAATTGTTGGACTTCAGAGGACCAGAGTCAACCAATCCACAGTGTGCCACGAAGGAGGGTACCAAAGAGGAAAAGTCTTCCACACTTTCACAGGAAGCTACACGGTGAAGCAAAACTATGACCCATCCTGGCACTGACAGAAAAGCCGAGAAGCTCTTTACATGGTTCTAAAAGTAATGCTTAAACAGCTTTAACTGACTTTGATAGTAAGAGATTAACTTTGGTTAACACAGGTTTCACTTTAACCTGATCTAGAACACCCAGTACAATACAACCAAAGACAAAAAATACAACCAAATGCAAAAGTGATAAAAAAAAAATAGAGTAAACATTAAAAAGGGCTCTAATTACTGTCCGCTGCCGGCAGTTTCTAGCTACATCTTAGGTCTAGGAACCAGCTGGTTACAATTACTTTCCAGCCCCTTAAGAATGGTAGACATGGTTCCTTCTCCAATTTGCCTTTCCATTCCAGTGCTCATGCTTTGGTCATATGTGCCTTAATCTCATGATCAATTTTATTCTCACCTAGAGGCTGCCAAAGCCCAAGTGATCATACAAATGAAACCCACAGTAAAGGTGCCAGGCTGCCTCCACTGAGGCCCATCAAACAATGTGGCTCTGAATAAAAACAGATACACTGAGCAATGAAACAGGATAGATAACTAAAAAATGAGCCCATGTATTAATGGCCAGCTGATTTTTGATAAATCATTAATCATTAGCATATAAGAAGGAAAGAACACAAGAGCATACAACAGAAAGGTCAATTTCTTCAATAAATGGTGCTTGGAAAACTAAATATCCACATGGTAAAGAGATTATCTTATACTGTATGCAGAGACAACTCACAGAATGAAAGAAAATAGTTATGAACCATACATCTAATGAACCATACATTTGGAACTCAATAACTCAATAACAAGAAAGCAAATAATTCCACTAAAACACAGAGAAAGAACTCAAAGAGCTATTTCTCCCTAGGAGACATATAAATGGTCAGTAAGTACATGAAAAAATTCTCATCATCACTAATCATTGAGGAAATGCACATTAAAACTCCCAGATATTGCCTCACATTTGTCACAAGGTTTTTTTAAAAGAAGAAATGCAAAATAACAATTGCTGGAGAATATATGGTAAAAAGGGTTATACAGTGCTGGCAGAAATATAAAATAGTGCAGCCATTATAGAAAAGTATAGAAGTTTCTAAAAATATTGAAAATAAACCAAGAAATCCCACTTCTGGGTATCTATCCAAATGAATTGAAATAAACATGTCAAAAGGCATACCTGCACTCTCACACTTATTGCAATATGTACCATGTTAGGATTCAGAAACAGACTTAACATCTCCATTGATGTATTAGTAAATAAAGCAAATGTAGTAAATAATACACAGTGGATTATATTTGTTCTTTAAAAGTGATGAAATCCTCTATCTATAATAACATGGATGGATTTTGATAATTGAAATAAGCCAGACATAGGGAGACAAATAATAAATGGTTCCACTCATATGTGGAATCTTTTAGAGTTGAACTCATAGAAGCAGAAAGTACAGTGATGGTTACCAGAGTCTGGTAGCGATAGTTTGTGTTGGATTAACTAATGATCTACTTGTAACACCCAGCTGACCTGAATCAGCGTGGTTCTGTGTGTGGAAGTCCCACCAGAGGATTGT
Organism: Hydrochoerus hydrochaeris; assembly: GCA_004027455.1. NCBI lineage: Eukaryota > Metazoa > Chordata > Mammalia > Rodentia > Hydrochaeridae > Hydrochoerus > Hydrochoerus hydrochaeris. The sequence goes on from PVLA01011033.1 coordinate 17,147, forward strand.
TGCCACCGCATAAAAAGCAGAACTGGAAAGGAAAATGGTGAGCTGGTGATCCTCCTGGAGAAGCTTTTCACACTGATTTTCCTTAAATGAACTCAGTTGTTATTGTCACTCGAGTCCTCACAGTCACTGAGGATGGCTGCACTTCTCTTTGGGGGAGCTCTGGTGCTTACCTTGAGCATCACTTCCTGGCTCCAGTGCAGATCCCTCAGTCTGCTGCCTTAGACTTTCTAGCTTCCACTACTGACCTTTGGATCTTTCCAGTGCTGAACCTTGATATAGACTTGCATGAGACACTGTCACGGGCTCTAGGCCTCCACTTGGACTCATGGAGGACATTTCCATGCATTCTAGGTCTGCAGCTGGACTCTTGCAGGACATTGACATGGGATCTAGGTCCTCAGCTGAATTCTTTGAGTCTCTAATGTGTGGACAGATCTCCTGTACTCTTTTGCATTTGACTCTTTGGGTGAATATTATAAAACAATCTTATATAGTATGTGTCCGGTATTAAATCTTTTCCATTGCAAACCTTGACTACAATGGAGATGGAGGTAGAAAGGAGAGTCATTAACCACAATGTATGAAAATGAAAAGGTACAAATTTAATAAAGACAAGAGGAAAACATTTTGGAACTATTACACAGCAGGGTGACTGGAGTCTATAAAATGTATTATATATTTCAAAATAGATTAAAATTTGACTGTATCACAATAAAAATGATATGTAAGAGAGGTGATGGATATGTTAACACGATTTAATCATGACACATTTTATACATATATCAAAACATTACAATTTTACCATCCAAAATGTATATGAGTTATCCATCATAAATTAAATAAGTAACAACACAGAAACATGATTCTCGCAGTGTGGGGAGGGACAAGCAGGTATCAGGCTGCAAAAGAAACAGGAAATCAGAAGACAGGTCAAGGTGAGGCAGCAAAGCAACTGGAAGGAGCCTGTGGTAGTGGCAGAGGTCAGCAGGGGACTGGCCGGAGCAACTGTCATGACCACAGTCTGGAGGCCCTGCTGTCGTGAAGCCAGGACACTCAGCAGAAAAGCATCTGCTCAGACACCAGTAGTTACAAAGGGAACATTCTTGTCACTGGCCTTTCACATATGGGGAATGATTGTACCCCAAGAAGTTTTGTAAATATATGCAGATTTAAGGGCTTTTGTCTATAAAATTAATTTTTCATTTATGTGAGTTAAAATACATGCAGTTGTTCTGCAGGGATTTTGGATAGTTTTAAAGTACATAGTTCATTTCCCATGAATTTGACCTGTTCTATAGTGCTTGTAATAACAAAATATTGGAAACAGCTCACATAGCTATAGAAAGAAATCAAGTAATGTCCCCTCTGTCTCTCACAGCCCTAAAGTACTGCCCTCTGTCCTTTAACTATGTTTTTACTATGACTATGTTTTTACTATTGTCATTGCCAAGGACAGAAAATAGCCCCTAGTGGCCAAGATTTGTACTTTAAAAATGATAGTATTTTTTAAATTCACACATTTGGGAAGCTGTTTCTATGTCTTGGGCCCTGGGCCTTGGGACCGATGCTTTCTCTGCCAGGTAGCATTTTCAGCCTTGGAGATAAAAGACCATGGACGAATGTGGAAGTTTAACTGTCAGTTTTATGGGCTTGGGAGTCACCTAGGGGATTAGACATTGGATGTGTCGGGTGGGTCATGGGAGTGCTACCTTCCATGGTCAGTGGTCACTTCCATGGTCACTGTCTGGTCACTGGCTCCTTTCCCTGGCACCGTTTTCCTGTTCTGCTTTCCGGCCACCATGAACTGAACATACTTGCTATACTTTTCCATGGACTAAGACCTCTGAAACTGAGCCAAATGAACCTTTCCTCCTTTAAGTTGTGAATGTCTAGAATTTGGTCCCAGCAGTGGGAAAGTTGACTGGTACAAGTGTGGACTTACATTTACTCCCTTCCAGGTGGCCTACACCTTCAAGTGACAAATAGTTGTAATTCCTAGCTATTCCTTTCCTTCTCCTCAAATAAATCCTCTGTCTGATTCTCCATGCCTGTGTGTGTTTGCTATTTATTATTGTTATACCATAATCTAGATATAGTCTTGATGGAATACTAAATTGTTATCACTGAGCTGTTGTGCTCAGCATCAAGTCAATGTGAGATTGGTGCTTCAATAATAAATTCTCTTTACTAATCCATGAGTTGTATCAGTTTCCCAAATATTAAGTGATAGCTTATCCTAAGATGAAAATGCTGAGTTAGCTTCTTTGTCCTTCCTCTCTCCTTCTCTCCCTCCCCCACAGCTGTCACTTTCTTGTATTTGGATCCCAGTTTACACAGAAAAGTGGCCTCCTTCGTGGACATTGGCTCCACATCAGTATAACCCTCTTCTCCACTTCTTTTATTTCCTTCTTGCTATTTTCTTTCTGAATATTTTACCTCTTGTCTCTTTCCCCTTTTCTCACTTCCAACTAGAGTATGATCATGAATTCTGCCCATATTATTCTCCACTGTATCTTTGTTGCATTCAATGTGTCTTGCATATAGTGGACACTTCATAAAATTTACCAAATTAATAGATTTTCATAGATAAATTACATTTCATGAACACATTTTAATGCCCAATCTTATGTGTTAATGTAATACTCATCTAAAGAAAACCTTGACATGCTTAAAGTCATTTTAATTTAAACTTATATTTAAATAACAGAAGAAAATAAAAATTAAACATGTCTTATGGAATTCAATGTAATATTTTGATGTGTGTACACATTGTGTTTTCACAAGTTAAATCTATCTCCTCAAACATCTGTCATTTTTATTCAACAATACATTGCTTATTATACATTCTAAAATTGTAATATATGCATTATACAAAGTGTTACATCAATTGACATTCAGATAACACAATAAAAATTTACTTTTTTGACCTCTGTATATTACAATTGTCTTTTATCAAGAATAGTATCAACATAAATTTATTATAACAACTTATATCAATAATTAGTGCTAACATTAATTTTGTAACTATGTTTTCTTAAGTAAATCCTTCCTATATCAATCTATTGTCCTTGAAGAGATATTTAATAGGGTGAGCAGCACACCCACTTGGGACCCCTTCTGCCTTTCTTAGACGGAAGCTTTTCTCTTTCCCAATAAATACTTCCTACTGAAAAATAAAATAAAGTAGGATGGATAATAGACCAGGTTAAATCCAACTCATACTCATTATCTGATACATTCACATTACAGAAGCTGGAAGAGTCAAAAGACAAAAAAGCCAGATTCTTGAAAGTAATCATTTTATCAACTAAATTCCTTCTAACCCTGGACTATATCTTCACTTGTTAAATGTTTCCCTACAGACTTTGGCCAGTGTAACTCATAACATTTTTTACAGGCTCTGTTACTGGTTCTAACTGTGAATGGAGACCTGAAAATAAAGAGCTTTCTATGCTGGAAACATAAGTAGATCGGGATAATTCCCATGTGTGATTGTCAAAGGATTAGCTGAAATACTAGTCCTCACATGGAAATGTGTATCCTTCTGTCTGTTGTGTAACTACATGGACATAAAGATCTCAATTCCATCCGTTTAGAGCCTATGGCACAGGTACATGGAAAGCCCAAGGCATACCGTGATAAGCAGAAAAACTCTGGTGACAACAAAGTGTGTTTTGAGGTTATTGGATGCTCCTTTCTGCTTTTTTTTTTTTTTACTTCTCACAGTATTGTTTATGTCCCTCAAATACCCAGGGCCTTTTTTTTATTTAGCTTTCACACTAATTTCAGTAAAGGATCAGTAATTCACTCCCACCAAGAATGATTGGCAACAACTGAAAATGTCACCTTCCCTGGAAGAAGTACATTGCAACACCTCACTCTGATATATGAGAAGTTTGCATTCAACTGTAGACTAGTGGGGAAGCAAACAAAGACTATAATGGATCAGCCCATAGGCTTATGTAACTTAACTGCTTGTTCCAGGGTTAGCACTCTATATAGCCACTGATAAAACTTAAGAGAGTCCAACGTTTTGCACTTATAGCTGATATTTAAAAGGAAGACAAGCTCTTTAAATTTTCATTTCTGGGTTGTAACAACTAGCAGGCCACTAACAATGAGTTTATAGGTCATAAAATAATCAAAGTCTTATAGTTACAGAAAAACATGGCTTTTACACGGTCCACAAATTTGAACAACATTCTCACTAGAACTAAACTGACTGCCTGAAGGAAAAATCTAACTTCTAACAGGGGAAAAGGGAATACTGCCAAGAATCAGACATGATAGCAAAGAACCAGGGTCCTCAACAACTTGCATGGGAATCAGAACAGGACTCAAGGTCTGATTTAAAAGAAACAAAGTACAAGTCAGGTTCCAGAGAGTGAATATGTTCTCTAAGAACAGAATCCTCCATGAAACACAGCAAGGTATGGAAGGGCTTTAGAATGCCAAAATATGCAAGGATTTTACTAGGAAAGAACCTATGAAAGCTAATAGGGAAGGCTGAGGCAGGAGGATCATTGCGAGTTGGAGACCAGCCTGGGCTACAAAGTGAGTTCAAGGCCAGCCTGAACTGCATAGTGAGACCCTGTCTCAAAAAGACCAAAAAAAAAAGGTTTCAGAGATGTCCAGACAAAGAAAGAAGTCGGGGGAGCTGGGTAGAAGCATCCTAGACTATTAAGCAGCCTAGAAAGATGATTTGGCAAGGCCATAAGGCAGCTCACAATCCAAAGCTAGAAATCAAAGGAGTGCTGGGCTTCAGGGAATACCAAGGCGCCTTTGGATCCCTGCTGTACTCAGCCACTGGCTGCAAATAACCTGAATAAATACAGCCTCAGTTCAAAGACGGTAAGCAGAAAGTAGTTTCAGTCCTTGGTGCATATTTTTTGTCCCCCCAAACTCTTCTCAATTAGTCTTAATCCTGCAGAACAAATAAATAAACAGATAATAGCAGATGATATAATCTGCTCATTTCCCAGATTCCTGCTCTGATACATATAACATTCCAGCACAGTTTTTGTCCAAAATGATTATCATGCTTTCCAACTAGAAAGTGTCAGTAAAAATGCTAATGGTAAACAATAAATAAAATCCACACTTTCCATCCACAGTTTTTTTTATTGTTAAGTTTATTGGGACATTTTAGAGATACATATTTATGGTGAATTGACCACCAGTGGTCACCTTGTAACATGCTGAACTGAATCAGCACGGGGCTGGGTGTGGAGGGTCCACCTGAGGGTGATTGGCAATGGCACGGAAAAAACAACTGGACAGGAACAAGCAGTGTCGGAGATTGTCTTGCTCTTGCTGCTTCTCCTGGAGGAGCTTATCAAACTGCCTTCCTGATATGAACTTGGCTGTTCTCATCATCAGAGGAGCTCAGGACCTTGTCGTTGCTGAGAGCGACTGTGATTCACTTTGGGGGAGCTCTGGTCCTTACTTTGGAGCATCACTTCCTGGCTCCAGCGCAGAACACTCCACCTTCATCCCACTGGCACAGACTTTCCAGCTTCCACCGCTGACCTTTGAACCTTCCCAGACTTGCATGAGACATTGTCGTGGGCTCTAGGCATCCAGTTGGATTTGTGGGTGCATTGTCGGGGGCTCTAGGTCTTCAGCTGAACTCATGCAGGAATTGACATGGGATCCAGGCCCTCACTCGAATTCTTTGGGTCTTAAGCTTCCCGCACTTTTTTTGTATTTTACTGTTTGAGTGACTGTCATAAAATAATGCTGTAAGATATGTGTCCTGTATTAAATTATTTTCCTTACAACATATATTGATCACATTCATCATAGGAAATCTGTACCAGTGCATGATATACTTTGGTACTTCTTTTTTCCCCTTCCCCTGCACACTCTTCAACCCCTCTTACTCTCCTGATTTACAAAGCTTTGTTTCCATTTCATCCTCCTTTTCTTGTCTTATTTTCCCCTTTCATTTCCCCTCCCCTCCTTCCCCTTTCCTTGTGAACACTTTCTTCCCAATTCACAGTATGTTTTATACATTTTGGTTCTTATTTACACTTTCAGTTTCTCACACCAGAGAGACCACATGATATCTACACATGTGTATCTGAATTATTTCACTTAACAGTATGCTCTCAAGGTGCATCCATTTAGCTATAAATGTCTCAATTTTACCCTTCTTTATAGCTGAGCAGTATGCCATCATATAAAAAAAACAGTTTTTGAGCACATATTATGTGTCAAACTCTATTGGAAAAACGGGGCATAGAAATTATTCCTAAAGAGAATTATAAGTTACTTTTTGTTTTTTGAGACAGGGTCTTGTTGTATAGTTCAAGCTGACCTTGAACTCACTACATAGCCCTGGCTGGCCTGGAATTGATCTTCCTGCCTCAGCCTCCTGTGTTATGGAAAGAGGATTATATGCTGTTGTCGAAAAAGTAAAAAAAAATTAACAAAGCAGAAAATATGTTCATATCATAGAATAATTTTAAAAAGCAGAGAATATAATGTAAAAATTCATTTAGATTCTGCAGTCATGTCTTTTTTTTTTTTTTTTATCGGTACCGGGGATCGAACTCATGACCGCACGCTTGCAAGACAGGTGCTTATGCAGCTGAGCAGTCATGTCTTAAAGTGACTCTCACTGGCCAGGTAGACTTCAGTTTCCCAGTCACAGTGTATGTCACACTTGGGTCCATCCTTCAGAAGTGAGCCTCCAAGCACATTACTCCTTTCCAAATCCTCCACTGGTTCTTCCTCCATCTTGATCACAAAGTGCCTCATAATGTGGCACAACCTAGTTTTCTAGTCTTTCTTATAGCTGGGTTGCAGACAAATTATAGGAGTTACAACTTCTTTCTGAATAAGCCCACCTTCACATGCACACCAAGGATTATCTCCTTGCCTGGAATCCAGGCATCTCTCAGACCTATCTTAAACCTACATTATTTCTGCCTGGGTGAGACTTTGTTTTTGTTCCCCTAAATCATGCCGAGCTCTACTCAGACCATGAATCTGCTGCCAAGAGAGGCTGGATTGGGATAGATCGGAAGAGATTAGCTATCGGGGACTTGGCCTTGCCCTCAATCTCCTAAAATGAGTTACAGTGAAAGTGTAAATAAAAAGTATGATGGTTTTGAGGAATCTAAGGAGGTCAGAACTCTCTAGGATTAAAGACCACGAGTTTTCTGGATTGATGTACTTATTGGATTTTCCAAACAAAGGAAGAGGGTACTTAGACAAGATGAGAACTGAGTAGATCAAAGACTTCTAAGCAGTAAATCTTGCCAATTAAGAGAACTAACTGTCTTATCTCTAGGTTGACATTTACAGCAGGAGCCAGTGGCTACAGCTGCCATCTTTATGTTATGAATTGGAGTCAGGGGCCTTCAGCTGTGGTGTCATCTTGACTCTAGAGTGCTGTGAATATGAGCTTTTCCAACATGGCCTTTGTGATCAGCAATTTAACCCTTACATAGTCTGGTCCTCAACAATTAGCTATGGTTTTTGTAAAGCAATTTCCCTGGATGATTATTGCACATCTTTCAACATCTTCAGACCTCAGATTGCGGGCTGCTTCCACCAGCAAGCATAACGCAAAATGATTCAAAACCTCAAGATGCTCAGCTTCACTGAAAGACTTGATGAGGCTGGATATTCCAATTATGCTGTAATTTTGTAGTCATCAAAAAGTAGAATTTGTTCTGATTTCCAGAGAAGTTGGTCCTGAAGTTACAAGCAATAACAGATTCTTTTAGGTCACCTCAATAGCGCACTGGCTCTCTGACATAACTAAAGACCTTAATCTAAAGATCTGAGCATGTCATTTCTTTCTCAAGTGCTTGGGGACACCAGAAGTTGCCATTGTTCCCCTCCACCTTGTGAGATATCATTATTGTCATGCAGGTAATGTATCAGTCATACAGGTCAATGCTTCAATATGTGTTTCTTCAAGATCAAATGCAGGTACAAATGTGGTTAAATGTGACAACAACACTTGCAGGGGTTCCCGCATCCTAGTTCACAGTTTTCAAGGAGCTCAGGATTGTATTCAAGTTCAAGGACATGACCAAATCAATCCTGTTTTGAGTTTCTGTTTCCTTGACTATTCTTTGGATCAACTTCTGTATTGGTCAGGTTCTTTTAGGGAAGCAAAACTTCAACAGTTATTTTGGCATAAAAATGTGATGTTAAAATGTGTTACTAATGGGTTACTCATGAATCTAAGATATAAAGAAAATAATGTCACTGAGATAATTACTGAAGAAGCCACCACCATTAGGCCTGAAGAGACAAAAGGAACTTGGCTAGAATTATTAAAATTTAGAAGCTTAGAGGGAACTTACAGAGGTTGTCCCTAACTTCTGAGCAGGGCACCAGCTGGCAGGTGCTGATGTTTCTAACACAGCATAAAGAAACTGGTTCTAAGACAGAACAACTGTAAACTAGAACCAGCCAGTTCCCACGAGGCTGCCAAGGGGAAGACATCTCAGTGCAGCAATGCTACCAAGAATCACAAGCAACAAGAAAGAAACAAATCCCTTCTTTTCCAGCCTTTGAGATTCCTCCAAACAAGGAGACAGTTGCAAGAGATTGCAGCCCAGCACCATAAAGTAGAATATAAAAAGATAGATCTGAAATTGAGAGAAAAGTACTTGCTCAGCAGCATTCCTTAAACCCATTTCAAGTGCCATCTCCTCCGTGAAGGCTTTCTTAATTTACTCCCACGTAGATATCTTTTCTTCTGCTTTGCTTTCCTTTTGGTATCATTCTTATTTTTCCCTGTACTATACTTATAGGTATAATTGTCCTCATATTTCCTCTCTCTTTCCTCCTCCTCCTCTTCTTCTTCCTTTTCTCCTCCATATACAAACACATACATGCTAGTGGGTCAGTGAAAGATGGAACAATGCACTGTCTATGTCTCCTGTGGTTTAACAACTGGATACTTAATTCACTTACTACTGAGTCCCAGATGCCTACAACTAAGACTACAGGGCGTGCGTGTGTGTGTGTGTGTGTGTGTGTGTGTGTGTGTGTGTAAAATAATGAAACATTAGTGAATAAATTTAGTGAATTGCATGTCAGTCTAGAAAAATTAAACTTGAATAACACTAGAGAATTTTGAATATGAAAAGCCCTTGGTTAACTAGTATGTCACCAAAAGAAACAAAAGAAAGTATCTTCACTTTAGAGCAATTAAACCAATCTCAACTCAGAAAACTCATCAGCATCTAATTTACTTTCTTCATTCTTCTCTGTCTGGTCAAGAGGTTGTATGCCAAAATCTCACAGCTTGAAGTCAGCCCAAAGCATGAAACCAGTCTCCCACAACAACAAACATAGAGAAAATGTTTTGCAACCCAAACCAGTAAAAAAAAAAAAATGTATTTGGCAAAGACTTTTCCTGAGGCAAAAAAAAAAAAGTATATTACAAGCAAAACAAAAGAAGAATGTTCTAAGATTTCTGTGGAGAAAGAAAAAATATTCTAAACCCTTTGATAACAGATTAAAATACCCAGGCAGATTAATTTAATCATTGTTCTATATTATTTATAAGAAAGTAGTTAGCAGGTATCAGCCAGATGGCAGAACAGGAGTTTCTGGTGCTGATTCCTTCCCAGAACCAGTTTCAGCAAATATCCACAAAATACCTTGACAGAGGTATTTATAGGTGAGAGATTGTAGCATCTAGTAGAGCACAAAAATGAAAAAAAAAGTGCACTGAATAAGTCACATTTTATTCATATCTCTTCCTGCTCCAATCCAGGGAGTACCACACAGAAAGCAATATCCTCCAAAAAAACTTCACTGTGGACCTCAGCATCAGGTCTGGTAAACTCCAATGTCAGGATGCCACCCACAGACCCAGGCTTCAGACTCATCCCAGTATGAAGTCAGCCCTTGCGATTCCAGGCTCTGAGCTAACCCACAGACAAAGTTACCGGGGCTGGCCCGCGCAAGCCCAGGTTCCAGGCCACCCCAGCACCATACTAGGCCCCAAAGACCAGGCTCTAGGACTTTTCCTTGAATCCCAAGAACAAGGCCTGCCCCTGAACACAGGTACCATACTAGCTGGACACAGAGCCAGACCTATCTTCATGGACTCAGACAGGCAACAGTCTTACCCCAGCAACATGGTAGCCCTTGTTGACTTTGGCTTAAGGCCTGTCTCAGTGCCAGTCACCAGGATACAGGCTTCTGTCCTGTCCCTTCAGACAGAGGCATCAGACTCAACTTGGTGGGCCCTGTGGCTACAGGGTCTCTGTGGACCCAGACTCCAGACCCACCTGCAGAGAAGCAGCTTTAGGCCTGCCCCAGTTAACCCCAGTACAAGGTCTTTCCCCGTGACAGAAGCAAAAAGATGCTTTCTGAGGGCCCAGGAACAAGCCCTGCCTGCCTACTACCATGCACAAGGCCAGCTCACCTGAGGACTGCAGCCTCAAAACTGCTATAGAAAAAAATGGAAACAACAAAACAAACTGCTATAGACCCACATGTCAGTCCACCATGCACAAATTGACTCTGAAGAGCTTTCCTGACCAATGCCAGTCTGTAAGGACTGGAAAACATACCTCCTTTTTAAAGTGTAAAGACACCAACATAAGGTTATAGGATTATGAGTATTTTGAAAACATGACCTCTCTCAAGAAACAAAGTAAGATACTAGTAATTGAACCTAAAGAAATAGAAATCTTCTAGGCCTGGTGGCACATGCCTGTAATCCCAGCACATAGGAGGCTGAGGCAGGAAGATTGTCATGAGTTTGAGGCCAGCCTGGGCTACACAGTGAGTTCAAGACTAGCCTGAACTATACAATGAGACCCTGATTCAACAAATGAGAGAGAGAGAGAGAGAGAGAGAGAGAGAGAGAGAGAGAGAGAAAGAGAGAGAGAGAGAGAGAGAAAGGAAGGAAGTCTACAAAGGACCTTGTAAAGAATTCAAAATAATTTTCTTGAAGAACTTCAGTGAGTTAAAATAGGACATAAACAGACAACTAACTGATCCCAGAGAAATAATACACAAGGAAGTTGAACAAAGGGATAGACTACACAACTTAACCACACAAAAAAATTCTAGAGTTGAAAAACACACAGAGCTGAAAAATTTCATAGAGAACTTCAATGAGATAACTGAGTGGAAAAAAAAGAAGAGAATTAGTGAGATCCAAAGTATGTCAATTTCAATTACACAGAGAAACAAAAAGAAAGCCTGTAGAAGTAACAGGACACCATACTGCAAACTAATGTATACATTATGAGAGTCTCACAAGGATTAGAGAAATAGAAAGAGATAGAAAGGATCTCATAAAGAAATAATGACAGAAAACATGCCAAGGCAGGAGAAGGAAACAAGCATTCAGATCCATGAAACAACAGTTTAGAATGTTGTGGAAATGATTGGAAAAGTTAGGAAGCTTTAAAAAAAAAAAAAAAAAAGGAGAGTTAGGAAAAAAGAATGATCTCCACTCTGGGCTCCTTTCTGCATCACAAGGACTAGAAGGCTGGATATTATATTCTCAATCCTTCCTTGGCACTTAGAGCATGTGGGCAATTGAGCCTTCACCAGTGAGATAGACACCTGGGCTTAGAATGCACAGGGAAGCAGAGGCTGAATTTGAATGGCTGTGCTAGTGAGTAAGCACATGTATGTCCAAACATGCTTGCATCAGCCTGGTTCAGTGTCCACCCCCACCCCCCACTTCTTGGGTTATGGCCATCTGCAATGGTAGCAGCAGATCCCTGCTCCCCAAATGATACATAGTTCTAACTCTTCTATTACAAGCACTTGCTTTGCTGTGTTCTTTCCCTTTCCTGAGGGAATAAGATTGGTTTGTACTTCCTGTACTAAGAAATGAGTGAACTAGATTATACATGAGTGAATATATATATATATATATATATATATGTCTTCCTTTGAGGCATCAAGACTAAACTTAGTGAGCAGACCTCTAAGTATCCAAGGCTCCAGTATGTTTTATGTTCTATTTGTATCATCCAGTTCTTTGACACTGATCTCAGCACCTCTGGCTAGTTTACTGAACAATGTCTTGGATTTTGCTCTCCTTGACTTTAGTACCATCCATCCTAACTTTCGGGCAAACCTGATTTTGTCTGACCTTACCACCTTCCTTGTTCAGAATTCTTGAATGGATCACCATGACCCTAGAAAACATATCCCAAACACCAAGAATGGCATTTCAATATCCCTCATCATGCATGCAATTTGTGTAACTTATTTCCTACCATTCCCATCACTTGAAGGTCCAGCGACACTGAGTAATGGTAGCTTACTCTGTCATGTTCTCCTATTCTCCTGGACATTTTCACACAGTTTTCTCTCTGCTTAATTGTCTCTATAGCTAGTAAATATTTATTCTTCTGTCAGACTCACTTGCTCTTCTTTTTTCCTCACTTCCTCTTGAAGTTATTTGTATTCATCCCCCATATGAAATTAGATGTTTTTCCCTGAGCTCTGGCCTTACACTGAATCATACTTCCATTATCACATTTATCACATATGTCTATTATACTCCATGTTTTCAGATGGAAAATAGTGTTCCTCCTTATCCCTGAACCTCAAAGAAACTGGCAAAATGCTTGACGTACAGTTGGTAGTCACTAAAGTACAAAGAATGAAAAAGAGGAGGCAGGCCAACAGGAGAGGCAAATAATGAGCAGAAAGTGCAGAGACAGAAACCGGAGAGAACCAGGGTCAAGACCAGTGACTTCACATCCTGTCCTTTGGATTCACTGATTTTACAAACTCATCATCTACAGCAGCAAGCTTGGTCCCCACGTGAGGGCCTCCTAAGTTTCTAGAAATCTAAGCCACTGGTTCAACAAAGCCTTTCCTTGTAATCCAGGTGCATGGCCTTTGTTCATACATTCTGTAGTTTCAAGATTAATAAAATGATTTATTGTTCAATTCTCTTAATCTCCCAGGGGTTTCACCTTACAGCTCAGGTGACCATATAAGTCAATGTTTTGTTTTTTTTGGAACTGAACCAGGGACCTTTTTCATGCTTTCCCCCCATCACTCTTATTTTACCACTCCCCTTCCCCTTCCCTATTCTTTTCTTATTCCTACTACACTGAATCTTTCTCTTTCAGATTTTGTTAGGGCTCCATACCATGAAAAATACAAAGCAAAAGGAATTTTTACTATAAGGATAACAACTCCTCCCCCTTTCTCAATTTTTGCTTCAAGAGACATTGTTCAAAGCCGTTTTCTCCCATATTTAGAGAACTGCTGGTTTCCTAGGGAGGGGAAAGTGCATGATTAAGAGGTAAGACCCCTGATGGTTAGACATTCAATTACTTCATCCAGAAGTTTGATTTCTATTTCTGACCCTTTTATCTGTTAGTTCAGCAATCTTGAAGAAATAGTTTCAAATCGTGAATGTCACTTCATTTGTGATTAAGAGTAGTGGACCGACTATCTTCAAGCTCCTTCTTGTCATAACATTCACTGACTGCTATTTCATCTTTTTACAGTGAAAGTGGTACAAGTAGTGAAGATAAAGTGTTGGTGTACATCTATGTCTTCTTGTATTAAGGTGAGGATTCAGATCTATAGACCTTGGCTGGTAATTTCTACTTAAAACCCCTAAGCGTTGAAGGAAATTTTTCTGAAGTTCTTTCCAGTTGTTCCCATAGGTGATGATGAGCAAGAAAGTGGTGATCATCAGAGCCGGTGTCGGAGGCTTGACCACCACCCAGTGCTGTCTGAGGAGGAGCTGCGGCCCATCCGCTTTGAGAGGGGCAGTGATGTTGGAGGCCTGTGGGAATCTGGTACATCTCCACTGAGGTAGGAATATGGGCTCCTGTATAAACCGAATCTGTCAGTTTGAGTTCAAAGCCAAAAGCCAGTTCAGAAAAGCCCCAGATCTTGCCTGTCACACTGCTAATACCTGGCCACTCAAAACTGTTTCATTCCAACAGGTCTTGTCCTGCAAAGGACATTTCCAGCTCTTCATGCCTCACCATCAGCCTGGCAGAATCTGGATCTCCAGGCTGTAAAGGTTGCTGACATGAGCAGTTAGCTGAAATCATACCACCACCCTCCCATGTGGTTAAAAACAATCTATCATTTATTTCTCTTAAATCATAAGAATAGGGTAGAAAAAAGATAAACAAACCTAGATTGAGGCCAGAAGTTTTTCTAGATTAACTCCTAAATTCTCTAGGCAGATACATTTTAGGTAAGTTGCTTTTTTTCTTTTCTGGACCTAAAATGATCATTTGTCAAATGCAAAGGCTACAAATTAGGTTATGTTTAATATGCTTTGCAGTTCTAATGGGATATGATTCCATAATTGATTTATTTCTATTGGGCAGATACAAATTATTGCGCATGGTGATAGGGTGTTTAGCTATTGGATAGTCTATAAATTCTAAATCCAGAGAGGAAATTGAGGGTCTTTGTTATTTGTTCTCATTGTGATAGAAATAATATAGTCAGGTAATATTTAATATAAATACAGTTCTTACATTTGAAAATACAGCTTTGGAGAAACTTCTAGCTTTTCTATGCTGAATTTGTTAGTCACTGCGACTGGACTTAAACTATACATATTTTCCCTAAAGGCATTAGTTGCACATCATACATCTTGGAATCATTCTCTTTTATCTTGGTCTCAGTGATTCAAACATGAAACAGGCCTGTCTAACACAGCATGGCAGTGAATACTTAGGACACATTTGTATTTATCTCAAAAGTTGTTTTTTAAATTTTTGGTCCTGTTAAACCAACAGTATTACGTTAGTCATTATCTTGCATCGTGGAATCAAGAGTTAATTTTTCCCAGGAATTTCATTTCTGTTATTTATATCTGCTCATAAAAATGTGACTACCCATCTGCCAGCTCATAAGTAACAACTAAACACTGCCTAAGAACTTGTTCTGGCAGAATTTTGTGCAAGAAACCAGGATGATTACTATGTGACACAACCATGCTACATAAATGGCTTTCACTCCACTTGATGAAATAAAACTTAAATCTACAGTCCTTTGATAGCAAATTGGCAAAAACTCATTTGATAGTAAACTTTTCTTGAAGTCATAAGATCAAAAACTATGAGCTGAACTGACAAGACAACTCAAAATTTAAAAAGGCTTGGTGGAAAAGGCCCTGAGTTCAATTTACAGTACTTTAGAAACAAAATAAAATAAAAACACTATAACAGAAGTAAATATGCAATTGGGGCAGTACAAATAACAGGAAGTTGAAGAGATGATTTGACAATAGAAGGAAGGAACAAAAGATGAAGGAAGCAACTTTTGAAGTGGAGTTTGAGGATATATTTAGATCAGCAGAAATGGATCAGATGAGGAAAGAAAAACTATGTAAGAAAACCAAGATAAACTGCTAAATTGCATGAACACCATTCTTGAACTAGCCTCTGACCTTGCTCCCCAGTTATTTAGGATCTAGATGGAAAGCAGAGACATACAAACAGTTATAATCCAGGACAGAGAGTGACGCACGCTCACAGCTCCTTGGAGCTCAAGTTCTAGGGCAGGGTCTCACAGCCAGTGACAGTCAAAGCTCAATTTCCTCCTGACTAGCTCAAACCTCTACACATATCAAAATTACACAAATGCATGTTGTCTAGAGTGATTGCTATATAATCCATTTTCATGGCTGGGGGTATAGCTCAGCAGCACAGTGGTTGCCTGACAAGCACAAGGTCATGAGTTTGATCCCCGGTACCAAAAAAAAAAAAAAAAATCCATTTTCTTTTCCTTAGTTTAAGGAGCAGTCTTTTAGGGTAAATTCCAAGTTCTTCTCTCCTCATGTTAAGACCAGCTGGAGATGAGGATTGAAGGAGCAGAGATTCATTTAAGATGGAAACAAACAGGCCCTAACCATCCTGTTTCCCAGAGTAGATGCTTACATTTTTTCAGCAGTCCCCAGCCCACAGCTCAGCCATCCCTGCTTTGAATGGGCAGCTGAGAAACCTCCTTCCTGCCTCTCCTGCTTCTCCCCACCATCAACAGGAGGCAGCAGTTGTGTGGGCAACAGGACTCAGACTTGAACATCTGCCCATCACAGGCCTTTGGGATTTTTCTGACCTCTACAAAAATTACCGTATGAGTCTAAGATGCCCAAAATCTCTGAAGTTTATGAAAAACATAGCAACCATGAGTAGAGAAAGATTATATTTTCGACTGGAGGAAGACACTGGGCCATCAGGCAGCCCCCTCCATCCCTGAGACACAATCCTTTCAAACTTTCCCAGAACTTTTTGTCTCCATCTTCCAGAGTTTAGCTAGGATGGGAGAATAGTAGATGTTTTGAATCTGGCAAAATTATAACATTCCACCTCCTTCCTCCCCTGCGCAAGAATTCCTTCAGACATTAGGGATACAGATGCCATCAACATGCAGCTGGGTTTTCAAGGCAGCACACTGTGTACACTTTTATCCTGTCCTTGCAACATTAAAGAAATGTTTGTTTTTTATTTAGCTTCCACTGATTCTCAAAAAGAAACCACTTTTCAATTGCACAATGGCTTTAAAATAAGTCCCAAAGTAGTATAACATCCCTGGCTCCCCATGTTTCTTTGGTAGAGTGTAGATCAATAACTGGGGAGCTGAAGAATTCCTCAAGCCTGTAATTCATTACAACAGAGCAGTGGCTCTCAAACTATCATTCCTGGACCATCAACGTGAGCATCACCTAGAACTTCATAAACGTGAATTCTCAAGCCCCACTTCAGATGCACTGAATCCAAAAGTGTGGGGCACAGGCATCTGTTCTAAGGAGGTGATTCTGGTAATGTCAAGTATGGGAAGCGACTCCAAGAGGAGGCAGTCACTAAAGAATTTGTTGACTCCATATACCCACCAAATGGAAATTTGCAATCTCCTTTGGACTATTTTGTTGTTGCTTTAACATGAGTACAGTGGTGCAGAAGAGAAAAAAAGAAAACTCTAAAAGACCACAAAGAGCTAATACTAGGGTAATTTGAATAAGCAAATTAACATAAAGAGATCTAGTACTAGATAAGATGAGAAAGGCTTTCTGTTCCATATCTCACTGAGAACTTTTAATTTTTAGTATTAAAAAGGCTTTAGTCAACCAACCATTGGATATTGTTTGAAAAGAACTCCATTTCTGGCATCGTTTTAAAGTTTTCTTATTCTTCCTAAGAAAACCCAGAAGAAGGCAGAGCCAGCATTTACCAGTCTGTGTTCACCAACCCATCCAAAGAAATGATGTGCTTTCCAGACTTCCCCTACCCTGATAACCCAAACTACAGGCATGACAGCCAGCTCCAGGAGAACATCAAAACATTTGCGCAAAAGCAGAACTTTTAAAAATGCATACAGTCTGCGGTAGGGGCCTTGTAACTTGTACTGTTGCTATTAGTATGTGTATGAGCTAGAGAAGAGTTAAGACTACAGCACTCTGTATAGAAATCAGTGCCAAACATTTAGATACCTCACCCGTCAACTGTCTGATCAGATTATAGGATATTAACTCACAAATTTTCACTCTAGCTTCAATCTCACTAGACTCTGGGAATTTTTAAAATAACATAGAAAATGCTGGCGTCAGCTGCCCCATTACATTAAGTTCTTCTTATGCTGTGATGTTTGGAAATAATCTAACTTTTTATGGCTCATATTCAAGCTTCAGTGGGTTCAATTTCAGTGAGTTGAGGATCCAACAAAAATAGCATTTGTTAAGGATTCTGCCATTATGAAAAAAGTAACAATTTAAATGTATAACCCTCATCTTTCTCCCATTTAATATATTAGATTTCTCTTTATGGAATCTGAAGAGTTAAGATATAGAAGCATTGTTTCTATAAGTGATGATAATGTTTTTCATTGGTTTGAAACCCCTGGCCTCAATTAACTACTATTTAAATACAAAGCACATATATAGTTGAGAAAACACTCAGCAAAAGTTGAGTTCAAGTTCTATTTACATAATTATTTTACTGGAATAGTTCCAAGAATATCATTAAAATAAAATTTTCCATTGTCATTATATTCCATTCATTTATTCACTTCATTTATTTATGATATTACTAATGCCACACATTACCTCAATTTATGTTAGAAACTTCATTCAATGTTAATGAAGTTCCTATTAGGTGCTTGCTTTGTGACATGTGCTTTTGGAGACCAAAATAAATACGTAGAGATAAGTATGCAGAGAATAAGTTATAATATCAAATTCAAGTGACAATTTAAATCCAAAGAGAAAACATTTTAAATCTAGTAGAGTTTATAAACAAAACAATGCTAAGAAAATTATGAAGCAAGTATCAACATTTGGGAAAGGATACTTTTTCAGAGAAAGTAACATTTCTGAGTTTACTTGATAGTTATTTTAGACAACTGATTAACATGAGTAAAATCAGAGGTGGATAAGTGTTTCATTTGTCTGGAGTACAGTGACACAAGCAAATTGGCTAGGAGGGAGGTTTATCTGCTAAGCTTAGATAAGGTCATACACATTAGTAAGCCAGTTGTTCTGTGGCTTTCAGAAATAGTAAGCTGTTTTGCAACCATACAAAGGAAGCATGTCTGGACTGGGCATGCACAGAGCTGATATGATAGAACCACAGTCCTCAAAGTCAGTTTCACCATTTTTACCATGAGGCCTGCATCATCAAGTTTGGTTCATACTCCAGAACAGTTGCTAGAAGTAGAGTCAATCCATCCACTTTGTAGGCAAGAAAAAGAGGAAGAGATGTGGAGCAAAAGGGTGTTCTCCCAGCTAACTCAGCTGCTTTTCACAAACCGTCCCAGAAAGGCTATCACTGGCCACTCAAGTTGCATGAAAGTCTGAGATAGTTGTATCCATTTTAAGAGCACATGATCATGTCAAACAAGATCAGGGTTGTGTAGTAAAACAGAAAAATGGGTATTGAGAAGGCAATTAGCAGACTCTGTCCCAGAAGATCAAACAAGAAAATGAAACAAAACTGCACTTTCAATTAGAGTATCAGAAATGTAGAACAGATCCCAGATACAGGAAAAGAACTGAAGTAACTTGGAGCAGGAGGCAAAAAGATCAACAGAGGGTTTTTGAAAGATTATTTTGACAAGTAGGATTATTTTGACAAGGGATGGCTTGTAGATAATCAGAGACTGGAAGCTGACCCCTTACAGACCCTGACAGCCACCCATGTCAGGGAGTATAAGCATTTGAGCCAAGGCAGTGCTATCGGTCATGAAAGGGAAGAGAGAAACAGTGAGATCCTGAAATAAATGATTTAAGGAAAGGCTGGAAAAGTAACAAGCCAAACAAGTTTTTAGTTTGAAACCAAATGGGAGATTCATGGCAACTTTCAAACAAATAAGAAAGTGGAAGCTTCATTTCAGATTGAAATGCCCAGCTAGACCGAGCAGCGTTAGGAAGATTGGACTGGACATAGGTGAGTGTTCCTACTATGGAAATTGCTACTTCCGAGGGACAATGTGTGCACAGAGCAAACGAAGAGCCAAGAAACAAACTCGGAGACATGCTCAAATTTACTAAGTAGAAAGAGGATGAGATGGGGAAGAAGGAAGCCGTGCCGGTGGACAGCAGCAGCGGCAGACTGACATAGATTTGCTACGTAGCATCATTCACAAAACAGCTCAGGGGTTTTTATCCCCGTATCAACTAACTGCATGTCCAGAAGTAAAGAAAATCCAGTGAGTAATTTTCCTTATGAATTCTAAAGACTCACTGAAGACTTATTGTGACTCCTATTTTATTATCTTTCAATACATTTCTCAATGATAGGACAGATCATAATAATTTTCCTCTACAGAAATATCACAAGAAAGAAAAGGACCATAGAATTATAAACAGAAGAAAATTTTTTCTGTTTCTTTTAAGACCTTGGTTTGCAGTATAAAGAAATGTCCCAGCTTCTTAGTCACTCAACAGTGGGTTATTGTTACTGAAAAGGACGGGAAGCAGGAATCTAATTTTTGATGCTGTAATGATTTTTTTCAGGACATCATGTGTACCCTAGTCTGCCAACTGATTCTTTTCCTGTTAATTTTGAAAACAGATAATCTGGAAACTGAAATATAAGCATTGAGTTAAAATTTATCTTTCTATTGTACTTAACCATTGTTCTCAAGGTACCAGAGATCTTAAAAGAGAAAAAGTTTAAATCTGTTATATGCTAAATATAGTAAAGATCTTTAAGTCAGACATCAGACTGACACCAGTCCTGATGTCAGTAACTCAAATATCCGTGCTGCAAACACATGTCACTCTCTGAGTAGAATTACTTTCAAAAAAAGAAAGTTCGGCTATCAAAACATTTAAAGAGTGGCATATTTGCTTAATCATATGGAAAACTTAAGGTTCTAATTTCATCTTCATCCACAATTTGTAAGTAAATAATAGAAATGTAGCAATTAGCGTGTGCACACGTTTGTATGTACAGAGTAGCACACTCCATTACTAGCCAAAAATGGCAAACATTAAATAAATGAAATACACATGAGATCTTCCTACCCCCACCCCACTCTTCCATTCTTCCTTCCTTTCTTTCTTCCTTCCAAAAGAAACACTATCTTCCTAAGGACAGAATCCCACCTCTAGGCATGATGTTCATAGTGCAAAATATATAAAAAAGAGGAGGTTCAGGAAGAAGACAAGATGGCCAATCAGTGAGCAACAAAATACAAAGCCTCCCGGGAGAAACAACTCATTTGCCAGAATAAAACACCCTGGAGAGACCCAGACAGAGGGAGATGGATCCTCTTGACACAGGAAGAAATTAAAACATAAAAAAGCTCATCAACTACTTCGGGACTACAACTGAAACAGCTGAAAATTATGGGACACAGCGTTTTCGTGGTGACCTGCCAAGTATGCACCAGCCTGAATCTGTGCCAGCCGGCAGAGCCACCCAGACTTGTTCCCACCACCACTCACAAGAAGCACAGCAGCGCTGAAGTCAGGGGTTGGTGAGCCCAATGGAGAGCGGAGCCAGTGAAGGGACCTTCATTAATCCATGGTCAGTGCTGGGAATGAAACCTCTCCCACAGGAAGGGTGCGAGCAAATGGGCGACATGTTGGAATTGGGCAGGAGGAGCCTGAACTGGGAGTGACAGTGACTTCAGTGGGTTGCTCCCTCCCCAGAACAGATTCATGGGATTTGCTTGGACTGGGTCACGCCCCTGGCCGGGACCCAATGAGCTGTCCCAAATCGACTCCCTGCGCCTAGCACGCACTAACCATGTGAAGGCACCTGAAGTTTGGCTGCCCCGGTGGGGAGGAGCCAGAATACGCAGCCCCTGCTTACACCTCAGTGACAAGAGCAGGCAGGAGAGGGCAGAGTTCCCTCGCCAGCATGCTTCAGAGGAAATGTGGCCAACAGGGAAGGGGGCTGGGACCTACACTGTAACCTGTGTGGAGAAAGCCAGGGCCATGACAGGAGAGAGAAGCAGGAGGAGTCCCCCAGCCCAGAACCCTGAAAGCCCTGATCCAGGAGAAGGAAAAACAAGGGAGACTGAGGGCGGCAAACACACAACATCAGACATGGCTTCAATGAACATTAAGAGATAGCTTCAGGACCTTGTAGACGAGCTCAAAGCTGAAATATTAAATCAGGTAAAGCAGGATATGAATAAAAGAACTGCTCTCAGGAAGCATCTCTCAGGATGATACAGACGGAAGAAGGGAGGAACACAAAAAAAGGAGAGAAACATTTGATAAAGAATATAAAGAAAATATAGAATACATGAAGCAAATTCAAAGAGACTATCAGGAATTAAAAACTCCATTGAAAGCTGGAAAAACGCCTTAAAAGAAACTAAGGATAGACTATCAAAACTTGAAGACAAGTTTGCAATGTGTGATCATGAAAGGAAAGATCTCTTAAAAATAACAAGGAAACAGGCAGTAACAATACAAAGGCTAGAAGATAACAAGAGAATCTACATTTTAAGAATAAGAAACATGAACAAAGAAGCAGGAATACATACAGGTGAATTACAAAGGCTATTCACAGAAATAATTAAGGAAAACTTCCCAAGCATGGGAAAAGAAAATGACATTTGGTTGTGTGAGGCATACAGAATTCCAGCCACCTACAACCAAAACAGATCTACACCCAGACATATAATAATCAAGATACCAGAAATTCAGTATAAAAACAGAATATTAAAAGCCATCAGAGAAAAGAAACAGATTACCTATAAAGGTAAGCCCATCAGGATCACAGCTGACTTCTCCACACAGACCACAGATCAAGAAGAGCTTGGAGTGAAGTCTTCCTAGCCATAAAAGAAAATAACCTCCAGCCCAGACTGATGTACCCTGCAAAACTCTCGCTAGAAATTAATGGAGAAACAAGATGCTTCCATGACAAACAGGAACTGGGGGAGTTTGTGACCACCAATCCAACCCTACAGAGAATACTGAAGGACATTCTAGAGAGAGAGAAAAAAAATACCAGGATTTTAGGAACAGTGGCAGAAATATGAATAAAAGAACCATGAGTGGGGGCAGGCAGTAGAATGAAGGAGAAAAACTAGATAAACAAAGGCAGAAAAATAGCATAGCAGAAATGAGGCAGAAAAGGATAACTAGAATCTCTAACATAGATGGCCTTGATACACTATTCTTGATACGCTATTGTTAATAGTGCAGCAGAATTTAAAACCCACATTACTCACACTACTCTGCTTAGATGTCTACTTGTCTAGTACGGTCATTCTACCTGTACTAGATTTGAGGGCACAGACAGCAATCCCGAAAATAACAGGATATAGTACAGTAATCATCCTTAATTTCCTATTAACTTAATCTAAAGCTCTGTAAAATCTACAGTTTTACCATGACTGATTGTAATAGAATCTGGTTTGTTGGATCACTGTTTTGTATTGATAGATTTTATTCAAAGCTGTTATGATCGATAATATTAAGTCTGAGAGTATAGGCAACTGCACTTAAGATGACAAGATCCACTGGAATATCCACTATGGTTTGATTATTACCTGCCTTTGAAGTTTTATACTGCCTACAATGTTTTATTTTTACTAATATTGTTATTTACTGCTATACTCAGTTATACTGCTATATTCAATTATGCCTGATGATATAGACATTCTACTGAAGATAATAAGAAACAACACAGTAATCATTGTAGATCACCTTGTATTGTGGTTTTATACAACTTTTTGGTTTCATGTTTTTATAGGAATTTATTTTGTTTTGTCTTGCTATGTTTTGTTTTTCCCTCTAATACAGAAAGGATAAAAATACATGCAGAGATTCATGCATGCGTAGCTGTTTACACTCTCACTGTTTGACTATCTACTTTGTATGCTTTAATTTTGTAACTTGAACAACTATTTCTAAGAGGACAATATGTAATTTATTAACTAGTGATTTCTTATTGTTTATTTATTTTCTTTTTGGAATTCTGTATTGTCTCTACCCTTTACATGCTTTTGTTTCTCTTTAAATAAAAAAAGAGGAGGCTCAAAAAGAAAAGGAACTTGTGATGTTCATAGACAGTGTATTTAGTGTTTATGTGTGCAGGACCAGAACACCTGGGCTTAACTCCTCATTTTACTAGTTCTTTAACATTCAAGCTCTTTCCTTCCTTCCTTCCTTCCTTCCTTCCTTCCTTCCTTCCTTCCTTCCTTCCTTTCTTCTTCCCCTCCCTACATTCCTTTCTCACTTCCTCCCTTTCTTCCTCCTTTTCCATAGTACTAGGGATTGAACTCAGGATCTTGTATTTTCCCAGCCCTTGGGGTATTCTCTGTGAGAAGCAAGGTAATATGGCCCATGCTAACTATGGAAGTGTATTAGGTTGTAATCAGGTATAAGTGTATGAAAGTGTGTGTTTATTTAAGTGAAGGTGTGTATGTATATTTTTGTTTTTAATTTTATATTGATAATATCCAGATCCAAACCTCCTAGACAGGCCCTATCTTTCCTTATTTAGCACTATTTCTTACTACCTACATGTGAAAGGTATTGTTCTTATCACTCTCCAGTTCTGGGATATGTACACAATTAGGTTTTTACTATTGTTTATTCATTCAACAGCATTGTTAAGTGTTCAACAAATACTGGGCACTCATTATGCCACAACTATGTTAAATTGAAAATTGAAGCATAACTTAGCATAGCCCTTGACTTCAAGGAACAGTGAGTGGGTGGAGACAGGGTAAGAGGTACTCAACCAACCATAAAAGGAAGTAATGAGTCTTCCAGTGGAATTAGGTGTGTCAGTAGCAACACCATGAAAAGAATGGAATTGAGCTTGGATAAATTCAAGAAAGCTTCTCAGGCAGCTCCAAGCTGAGTTGCACATGACCAATAATAGAGCCTGAAGAAACTCTACATGATTTTAAAGAAACAGTCATTCAATAAATAAATTATTAAATGAATATAGAGCAAAACTAAATTTTTTAAAACATGGAAAATCCCTTTGGGCTATCACAAAAAATAGTAAGACAAACCAGGCGTGGTTGCTCATGCCTGTAATTCCAGCTCTCACAAGAGGCTGAGGCGGGAGGATCATGGCAAATTCAAGACCATGGGCTACAAAGTGAGTTTAAAGCCAGCCTGAACTGTGTAGTGAGACCCTGTCTCAAAAAGACCAAAAAAAATAATAATAAGACAGACCAGGAGTCAGTCATGCTTTGGGCTGAGGCCACTGCTGTGGCTTGGCTCATATATAGGGAAGACTGGAAAAGGAAATCAGAGAGAACAGAATTAAGTCTGAGGTTTCTTTGGGCCTAATTTCATCCAGAGATTTACCTATGTTTTCCCCACTTGGCCCACCTACTTCTACCACCCACCACTCCTGGGGTTCACGTCACTGGCAGACCTACTATATTATTCTATGAGTATGTGAGGGCTACGAACACCTGCCAAGATGGAATACAGAGCCCTCTGGTTCTAAGAGGCACGGTTTTCATTCTTTCAGCAACTATGCCCCAGGCCTCTGGTGTAGTAAGAGAGAAGTCTTGCTTTCCTTTACTTGGTTCCAATTACAGATTTTCTTAAGAGACCCGCCTCTTGGAAGGTCTTCCTACCAAGTAACTAAAGGAAATTTACAGAAGCATCCAGAGAATTGTTCACTTCCTACAGACTGATACTGAAGTCTGTGCTGCCTCTCCCTCACGAGGTCATGATCAGTACTAGAAGTAGTCCTGCCTCAGGAGTCGGGTTTGGGACAATGTTTACCCTCGGGATATGATGTATGTTACTTGCTTTGCATCCTTTCTCAGAATGTCCTTCCTTTATTTGTCTCTGACTGGTTACTTGGCAAGAAGATAAACACATGCTTTAAGCATGAGAACTATGCCTTGATTTCTTAAAGTGGGTACTACAAATAATTTATATTTTATCACTGAAAAAATGTAAAGTACTGCTTCAAATGAATTCTCTCTCTGTATCTTATCTCGGTTATCTCATTGAGGCTTATAGGTTTAAAATAAGAACTTAACAGATGACACAATGTATCTAAATGCCATGTAAGGGTTGGCAACCTTATTTAAAGTAATCTAGTGCAGAAAGATGTATAGATGAATACAAAATGGGAATGACTTAGACAGATGGATCATCCTGACATGCAGGATTCATTTTGGGTAGCTACACGCTACAGCATAGAACTTGGAAAGCTGAACAAATTCGAGGTTTTTTTAAGGATATTTTGTCTACGCTTATGCATAAGCGGGAATATCAATAACAATGTTTTCGTCTCAAGACTGTTATGGTATTCAGTGTGATAAAAAAATACAAAAATCACTTCATAAACTATAACACTTTATAAATACTGGTTTTATTTAGTCTCAAATTTTCTAATGTACTTCCAAGGAGCATTTAACAAAGTAATGTTAATCAACATTCTCAGCAAGTAGTAAATCTCAGAACAAAAGTGGATACCTCTTCTACCCCTGAAGGCTTCATATGTTTGCAAGACAATCAGGAGCTTGAGATTCACAATGGAGATTCACAGAACCGATCTGGCCTAAAAGTAGGAAGACTTATTTCTTTACTTCCTTTAGTGAAAGAGCCCAATACTTACTAATTAGGAAGGCATTATGGATAGGAGAATCATTATACCACATAAAAAAAGAATAATTAATTAATATATGTGCTGCTGAAGCAAGCACAAGATTAATTAAGAAAAGAAAGCATTCACTAAGAAATTTGACCTTCTGATCCATTTTAGCCAAGAAAGAACCTAGTCAAGGAAAAGTAAAAAGGAACTGTAAATAAGGAGACCACATACTAGGTTTAGGAGGCAATACCTTATTCCAAAGCATTTATCTTGCCCAATCTTGTAGACTGCTTTAGTCACAAAGAAAAAATAATGCTGACTTTTAATTTCTTAAAATTATGTTAATATAAATTCTAAAGCTGAGCTGCATAAGATTTTTTTGTCTTGGCCAGGTGTGGCGGTGCATGCCTGTAATCCTACGACTTAGGGGTCTGAGGTAAGATGATCACTGTGAGTTCAAGGCCAGCTGTGCTAATACATAGTGAGTTCAAGCCCAGCTTGAACTGCATAGTGAAACCCGGCCTCCAACAAAACCAAAAAAAAATTTTTTGTCTTGTTTAAGAGTAAGTACATATTATAGTTTGGCTTCACCATTTGAATAACCAAAATTTAGCTTTAGAAATCCATTCATTTTAAGAATTAAACTCCCTCTCTAAAGAGGTTCCAGCTACCCTAAACTGCTAATGTCATGTTTCTTCTCCTCCCTTGGTTGCAAGGAAGGAGAAGAACAGGGATAGATAAATAGGTTTTGCTGTGACCCACTTTTTTCCATTTTAAAAGCAAAAAAGAAATTTCAGAGTTACAGGGAAAAAACAGTGTAGAAATATAAAGACAAATTTGAAAACTTACAGTTTCTTCATGTACAAGAAAATTGTATATCTTATTTACAAAATTACATATTTTCATATGTAAGATAAAAAAAATTCCAGGATCTCTAAAGGAAACTTAATCACCATGAAATATATGGTCATGAAAAAGTCATTCCTAGAATTTTAGCAACTAAAGTACAGTATCAAGTTTGCTTTATTTTCCTTTGTGAACCCAGCTGATAGAAAAGAACCAAACATGAAATATAACATCCTACCAAGGCAAACCTGGTTTCCCCATATAAGATCTTAAGGTTAAGTGTAGTAGTTCATATAGGGTAATTGTCCTTGCAGGTGCCAAGTTCCATGTTAAGTACTTTATAGATAATAGCTCATTGAATTCTCACAATAACCCTATGAGAAAGATTCTAACATTACCCCAATGTACACACAGGAAAATAAATACAGAGAAGTAACAGTAGGAGATGCAGCTCATTTATAAATTCGAACACCTGGCTTCACAGTCTACACTTTTAATCACTTTCATATTCCTAGAATTAATTTTACTTTTATCCATGTGGTGAATCTCTAAATAGCATATATATGCATAAGAGAATTTTCAAATTTCTAAGGACAAAAGAGCAAGCTTGGACAGAAATTCTTAAGGATGGTTGCAACAACAGGACAGGAATTTCCACAAGAAATTCCTTTCCTTACATGATTGATCAAATTTGGTTTAAGTGCTATAACCTATGCAGGTATTTCATGTAAACAAAATATTTTACAGCACTTACGTTTGTCTCCCATTGCTATACAGCTCCTTGAGAAAAGAGCACATTCTCCGTGA
Source organism: Hydrochoerus hydrochaeris (assembly GCA_004027455.1). NCBI lineage: Eukaryota > Metazoa > Chordata > Mammalia > Rodentia > Hydrochaeridae > Hydrochoerus > Hydrochoerus hydrochaeris. The sequence goes on from PVLA01011033.1 coordinate 44,776, forward strand.
TGAGCTCGCATCCTGCATTCTGTGTGAAGTTGTTGACAGAGACGTCCACCATTTTTGAAGGTGGGACTGTGTCTGAGCCATTGACTCCATTATCTTTGCAACAGGCTGTACTTATGTCTGTCCCTTCCTTGATGACTCCATCATCAAAAACAAAACCAATGAAGTCACCTTGTTTAGAGACATCTTCCTCCCACTACTGGAGAAACCAACAGTGGCAGTGATTGGACTTGTCCAGTCCCTTGGAGCTGCCATCCCTACGGCTGACCCACAGGCCCCTCTAAGTTGCTAAAGTGTTTGCAAGCAAATGGGCCATTCTGTCTTGAATTTGTCAGTGAGTGTCTATTATGTGCTAGGCACTACACTAGGATACAAAGGGAACAAGACAGAAATGCTCCTTGACTTCTCAGAGCCTAAAATGGGCTATGAGGGGGATGCCACAAAAGAAGTTTGGAATTTTCCAGAGAGGCAGTTGGGAAAATGAGAATGTAAAGGGAAACAGCAAGAGTAGAAGCATAAAAGTGAGGAGTAGCATGAAATGTATGAGGAACCAGAAAACTTTTAATGTAAAGCAGAGGCAGAAAGTGGTGAGAAATGGCGGGGGGCGGGGGGCGGGGGGACTAGAGCGTATAATCTATTTAAAGATCTTGATCTTCTCTTAGGGAAACTGGAAGAACTTTAAAAGGTTTTCTATAACAAGAAGCCTGCACTGTGACAGTACATTACAAAGGTTAGAAGGGCCACAGTGAGGGATCGGCATGCTGGAGATGGCACCACTATTATTCATGGCAGAATCACAATGTTCCTCTGCCTCTCTTGGCAATTTTCTCCCCCTGCCTTATGGCCCATGACCACCGAGGGTTACAAGAAAAAGAAAGCAAAGAACACACCGAAAAGGCGAACGTCTCAAGTCTATTGATTTAATTTAATTGACTCATGTTGACCATTACTGAAAGTTCTTTTATTCAAGGACCCAAAAAGGTTCTCCAAAATATCTTACCTAACATAATGTTGGTAAAAACATGTAAGTAATGAAGAAAATAATACAATCATAGCATCTAAAAGCATCATGTACACTTAGACTTCAATTTTCTGTGCACCGTGAAAGATAACTATTTAAACGAATCCTGTCATGGCATGTCTTATAAGGATGCTTTCTTGGAAAAAACCTCTATTGTCTTTTTTCTCTAGAAAGGCATGACACTACTCAGATTGTAAGTTTTTAAGAGAAGATTGGATATAGTTCAAAAGCCTGGAAAATCTACATGAAACAAAGGGTATTATTATTTTATTCAGCAATATTTATTGAGCATCTACTAGTGTAGGCTCTGTCTTGGTGCTTCAGACACAATATCCAACAAAGCATGGCAAAATTCTAGTGCCTTACTTTCTAGGGGAGTCCACAAGAAATACTGATGATATGGTAACACCAGGCAGGTGTAAGATGTTAACAATGGATGAGAAGTGTTCATGTACACCAAACATCATAGTAACTTGCTTCTGTTGTTACAAAGTCAAATGAGGTAAAAGTTATTCTTCAGAAGAATCCTTCACAAGCCTAGCAAAATTTGCCAAAAAATAAGCAAAAAAAAAAAAAAAAAAAAAACTAATACTTTTCTACTGTCCCTCAAACATGTTCCCTAGCTGCAGACTGACACTGAAACCCCAAGTTTCCTTTCATTATCTAGTTTAACTGCTATGTACCTCTGAGTAAATTGTTTCACCAAATTATTCCTTATGGAAAGTTTTCATAAGAATATGCAGGCAGGAAATATGAAGAAATTACTAAGCTACTATATACATGAGGTATACTAGAAACAAGCTGATGATTAAGGTCTCTGTAATGTGACAGAAATAAGAAATTAGGTGATTTGAAGACATAAGCATTTCTGCTGTCACTGTCTGATGTCAGACCAGCTTTTCTACTCCTAGAGAAGGTTCATCAACTCCTCAAATCTTTGCATTTGAATTGTCATATGACTAAAGTTACCCAAGAAAAACTCCTTTTAATACAAAAGTTTCAGAGATGATTTCATTCATAATTATTGAATGAATTCCAAGTCTCATTATTCACTAATGACTTCTTTGTCTTTTTTTTTTTTTTAGTATGTGTCTTTCTCCATTTTTTTCCAGACTTGTGTACCTTGCCAACTGAAAATAAAATGATGGATGTCATTGATGAGAAAATAGGGAAGAAACTCAAGTGGTAAATGATATTACTTGATAACAAAATAGTCCTAAAACTTGCCTTTAAATGCAGTAGAACATTACTATAGTCTAAAATGCTGTCATTAGTCAGATTTCACATTTTTAAAATGCTATAATCAAGCAGTATTTAATAGATAAGCAGCCATTGTGCTCCCCCCATATAACTATAGAAGAATAGTTCTCTGATGGATGATTTTGCCTTCTAAGGAACATTTGGCAAAGTCGGCAAAGATTTTGGTCATTGTAAATGGCGATAATATGTTAGTAGCCTTTATGAGCAGAGACTTGAATGCTGCCAACCACGCTATATTGCTGAGAACAGTTCACCAAACCAAAGAATTATCTTGTTCAGAATGTTAGCAGTGCTAAAATTGAGAAATGTCTCTCTAGCTTTTCCAAAAAAGACTCCTCCATGAGCTACGTACGTCTCCCCATTCCAGCTAGCTGGAAACTGTGCAGTAGTGTCTAGTCTTTACTGTGATAAGAAAGCTAAATGACAACTTGAATTGAGTTTTTCCTGTCCTAATATATTCCACAAAACCAGCATTCACTTCTGATTTATCCAAACATGTGCTTTCAGTAACGAAAAGAGGTTGTCATGGTTGATACACTGTGTCACCTTGAGAAGTTTAGAAGTTTAACCCAGAGACTCAGCAGGGAGCTAGAGTTCTTACTTTGTAAATATCCTCATTCTGTGCAAAGGAGGGCAAGGAGATTTTGGGAGTGCTACACCTGCCCTGGTAGAGGCAGGCCCTGTGTGCAGTGTAAGGAAGGAAAAGAGGCTTACTCTTCTCGCTCTTTGCTCTGGTTTCTGCCTTCAAGCTTTGCCCTGCCACCCTGCCTTGGAGTCAGCGATTACGGACTGAAACCTCCAGAAACTGTAAGCTAAATAAACCTTTCCTTCATTTTGGGTGCCAGGTATTTTGTCTCAGCAATGAGAAAAAAGTAAAAGTAACTAAGACAGGATCTATAGAAAACTACTTGAGTAGCTTAGTATCAATATTTAAGTATACTTTTTTATGTTAATTTTATCCATAAATGACAGTTTTCAAATTATATGACAGAATCTGTGAGAAAATAAGTTAATAATGGATCACACTTGAATGAATATGTAGGTGTTTTTCCTCTCTCTAGCCTCCAACACATCATTCATGTCCCAAGGTGGACACTGGCTTAGGGCTTAGAAAAGAAATAGAATCCTCAAGCTTAACGTAACCTGTCTTGCATGATGCCATCCAATTCGTAGGACAGCTCTCGGTGGGCACTCCTGTGTGTCAGTCTCATCATTCATGCAGCTTGATGTCCCTTTATTTAGGGGCCAGTTACAATGAAGAGGAAGAAAAAGTGAAGATTAAATTTGTTTCACTGATTAAATAATAAGCTGTTTCCTTAAAACAAATGAAGCCAGACTCCAACTTAAAGTATAAAACAACCAAAATTAATGAATTAAAGCTGTATTAAATCTATATATAAACCCAATTTTAAACAGACCAACACAACAGTCTACCATGGGGGTGGGCTCTAGCAAATGCCATGTAAAGAAGAGTCATGTGTTGAACAGTAAATTAAGTCAGGCTGGAGCTGAAGCTCAGTGGTAGGGTACTTGTCTACCATGCTCAAAGCCATATGGGTTTGAAATCTAACACCACACAACACACACACACACACACACACACACACACACACACGAGGAAACTAGATTAATCAGTTGCCTTGAACCAAAGAATCAATTCACTCCAGGCCACACAGCCAGAGGTAAAAGCCCAAAATTATATCAAATTCAGACAGAAACTAGGAAAAAAGAAGGAGAAAAAAATCCAGCCAAACAATATTAAATTCATGTTTTCTTTTTAAAGAAAAAGAGAAGAATGAGGGAGTACAATTGGAGCTCTGGGCCAAAATGCCAAACTGTTATTTTTCTGAGGCAGAAAAAAATATTAATACTTCTGTTTGCAATTGTGACTCACATTTCACTGTGTTCTCTTCTTTCTCAGGTTGGGGAACAACCACACTCTGCAAACAGATGACATCACATACAAGGATAAGCTGGGCTCCTTCACTAGGGCCAAGGCAAACACACCCCGGCCTTCCTGATAGATCCCCAGCTGGGCCTGGAGGTGTACTTTGGCCCTTGCTGTCCATACCAATTTCAACTAATAGGACCAGGGAGGTTGGATGGAGCCAGAAATGCCATTCTGACCCAGTGGAACTGAAGAGTGAAGCCAACCAGGCCAGGCGCTGTCAGTGAAGCTTGGTGACCTCTTCACGCTTACGACATGCTTAAAATGCTTTCGTTTCCAATGCTCATTCTTGCTATTCTGTTCACATTTTATTAACGATCACATCTTTAGGGGCTCAGTGTTCAGCAAAGAAATTTAATCACAGAATATAACACACAAACACACATAATCTTCATGTAACTCTTTCCTTCCTTCAGATATAAAACTGAGTCCTGGGTCCTTTGAATCAAAGTATAAATAAATGGTGAATACTCTCCCTGTTTCTCATGAGAATCTGTCCTTTAAATGATTTTTCTACTTGTTTAATTATAATTTGGAGATGCTTGCAATAAGGAAAAAGGTGGAGAGTTAAAAAGGAATAAACAGACTTTCTGGTTAGATGAAGTTTAATAAGGTTTGTAAAAGGTGCTTTATCTTGACAGTTATAGTGTATCAATCAGTGTGTTTTCCACAACACTGGCTTAAGTGTTGGCATAAATCAATACAGAGAGATAAGCTTATGCCAATATAACAACTTAGATAAAATAAATAAATTGCTTGAAGGAGGTCTGGGTATGACTCAATGATACAGCAAGTCCCTGGAATAAGTACTTAGCACTCCAAAAAATAAAAAATAAAGCAAAACAACAACAAAAACTTTTCCAGAAGAACTTCAGGTCAAAATGGGCTCACTAGTAAACTCTACCCAATGGGATTTATATGCAAACTCAACCAGAAAATTAGAGATAGAATATTTCCTGGCACATTATATGTAATCATCATGGCATTGATACCAAAGCAAAACAAAAACAGAAAAAAAATTAAAATTCAGATCAACATCCCTAATAAAATCAAAAACTCTTAAATGTTAATGAATATAATCCAAAAGTATATAAAACAGATAAAATATATTGACCAAATAGGATTTATTTATTTCAGGAATGTAATGTTGGTTTAGCGGTCAGTGTAATTCACTGCACTAACAAACTGAAAATGAAAAACCATATAATCATCTCTATAAATCACAAAAAACACATCTCACAAAAACCAGCATCCATTGGATGGAAACTCTAGCAAGTAAGATTAGGAACTTTCTCAACTTCATTAAGCATAATTATGAAAAACCTACAACATTATATTTTATGGTGAAAAACTGAATGCTGTGTTGCTAAAACCAGGAGCAGTGTAAAAATGTCTGCTCTCCTTTCTTCAATTCAGCATAACACTAGAGTTTCTAGCCTGTACAATAAGGGAATCATAAGAAATCAAAGACATTCAAATTGGGATGAAAGAAGTAAAACTACTCTTAACATGATTGTTTATGTAGAAATTATTGTGAAGTCTACCTAAAAATTACTAGTACAAGTGACCGTATTTCTGTTTCTTGTGTGTGTGTGTGTGTGTGTGTGGGCATCAGGAATCAAACTCCTGACCTTGCATTTTCCAGGCAGGTGCTTATGCTGCTGAACTATCTTCTTGGCCCTTGACTGCATTTCTATATGCTAATAAACAGAGTGAAATTGACAACCCTTAAACATATTTATAATAGCATCCAAAAATGTGAAATATTCAAGGTAAACTTAATTTAAGCTCAGTAAGACCTATATCTTAAAAACTGCAAAGCACTACCAAGGGAAAAACGGAAGACATAACTGAGAAATTTACTACATCCTGGGTTGGAAGACTCAGCGTTGCTGTGGTGTCAATTCTGCCTCAAACTAATCAATAGTTTCAATGCAATTTTTATCAAACATTCAACATGGTTGTATGTAGAAATTAAAAACTGATTATAAAATTTATAAGGAACGTAAAGGACCTAAAATATCTAAAACAATTTTGAAAAAAAAACAAATAACAAAGTACTAATACTAAAGTATCTTATTTCAAAATTTACTATCTTATGAAGCTATATAATCAAGGCAGTATATATTGGACTAAAGATAAACTAATAGAACAATAAAAATAGAAAAAATACATTTCACAGAAATGGAGGGAAGAAAAATGTATACCAATCTATCCAAGTTTGTTTTTAGGATATATAAAGGTTATTTTAGTGATCAAAATTGGCTCAAACCAGAGGTGACTCCAACATATTCATGTATATGAGTGTGTACGTGTACAGTCACACGTATATTCTGTATGATATTATATAACAGGGTGTGAGACTATGAAAACTAAAGTGATTCCAAATGTATCTCTGGGAGTGTTCTGTTTAGTCTGGAAATTTAGATATTTAGATAGCTGAGAGAAATTAAAAGTAATCTAGAAGTTTAGATATCTGTAAGAACAAGAAAAATATTTTGAGTAGGGGTATGTGTGCTTCTGCCCCATATTTCAGGATGAGAGTCAGAGCTCACCTGCTCTGACCCAGCACTGGAACAGTGGTCTCCCCAGTGGAGATTCTGGAGGAAGAATGGCTAAGTGCAGTGCTGGGACTTTCAAACAGAACATCTGGGCCAACTGGAAGCTTCTTTAGTAGATTACAGTTGTTGTCTTACTCAGTGCAATATGTAATACTATATTAATCTGCATTCAACTAAATTTGATGCAATATTAATTACAACTTCTTTGGCCATAGGTAGTAGTTGACCAAAAATGGCCCTTCCACTCACCTTTAGCAACTATGCAAAATAAGAAGAGAGTAAAGGGTCATCAAGTAGTAACAAAGAGCCAGGAAGTATGGTAATCCAAAGGATAATTTATTGTTCTCATTGAAGGATAACAGTAATAAGTACCATAGTATATCTCATTTTCTTCACAATAGTTGTATTTTCAATCAGGTATAGTAAAATCAAAGGAAATACAGAACATTATAGAACTTATCAAAACAGAATATTGAATAGAGCAATATCATTAATCAGAACAAAGCAAAACAGTTATAAAAAATTTGCCTTCAAAGAGATGGTAGAAGGAAATCCCCCTTATTTGCTATATTGCATATAGTCAACCTCGCAAGAGATGCTCAGATCTCTGACTCCCATTTGCCAGTGGGGGGGAGGAGAATGTTTGAATCTCAGCCCATGCACTGGTAGGCTCACAGCCACTTACCAGGGCAGAGAGCTGGCTGCACCCTAAGTTCCAACATGACGCAGGTCTCAGGAGATGCTGATGGTTCTCACCCTGGGGTGGCCATGGTTTGCCCATCCACAGCCACTTACCAGGGCGGCGAGCTGGCTGCTTGGTTTCTAAACACCCTAAGTTCCTGTAAAAAAAGTTTTTTAAGTCAAATAAAACTCAGTGAGGGTAGTTTTCAGCCTAAAGGCTTGCAGTTTAAGACTTCTTCCTTTCCAGAAAATTATATGCATTGTCATCTTCCAATCACTTTTTTCAAAGTTCAAGGAAAGTTAAAGCTCTCTGAATTGAAATAAAAACCTTTGGTTGATGTTTTGATCCCCCTGCAGTATCCACCCCCTTTTTAATACCTCTTTGATCTTCTGGGGTTAGATAACTGATGGCCTCTGGCATTTTCCAAATGTGACCTCCATTCATTCGCAGGGGAGGACACCAGCCTTGTGAGGCAGAAACAGTCCTGCAAGTGCCAGCTTTAAATGCAGAAGCCACGGTTTCCTGCTCAGCAACTAAAAATAAAGCATTGGATTACTTACAAATAGAGATTTAATTGCATATTGAAAAGGCATAAATGCAAACATAAATGAAACAATCACTGTAATTTCATTTATAACTGTGAACGACTGTAAATATACCAGAAACCCACCACAGTGTACAATAATATATTATAAAAGATATGAGATCGATTTATACATACTGACATGGAACACTCTGAAATGTACTGCTTTGTGGGGAAAAAAGCCAATAAAATCCCCTACAATATTTTCCTGATTCTGTACCTGTACATGTATGCATCCATATATAGGTGCATACACAGGAAGAAACATCTGAAAGCCAATTATTATTAGGAGTTTTCTCCTGAGGTTAAATTAGCGCTAAGAATGAGAGGGAGCAATAGGTGCTGGTACTTTTTTTCTACTTACTTTGGTTATTATTTGAGTTTTTAGATCAAAGATGTTTCCCATGTGACTTGTGCTATTTTTTAAGAACTACTTTTGAGAAAGAAGTATGGCTGAACCTAGAAAGATGACTGCCTGGCATCTTGTGAAACAGGGCAAGCAGAAAGAATTTGGGTATGAATTTCAGCCTCAATTCCAAATTCTTTTCCTTCTGTCTCCATGGCGCAACTTCGTCCTCTGTGTCACTTTACCACTGCCCATGTTCAGATACAGATTTTTTTTTATTCAACATTATATAATGGTAGTTATTGTGTTAGTGCTGTGATTCATGCTTTTTTAGTCCCTGGAATGCACTTTACCAGAACAAATATTTGTAGATAAACCAACTGAAGGTCAATGTAAGGCTGTGAACAGAATCTGCACAAGGTGTTCAGCCCATGCATAAATACTCACAGGCAGAGGTTCCCAGACCACAGCACCAGGATACAGTGTCCTGTGAGACAGATAAGAACAGTGCAATCAGAGGCCCTGAGTAACTTACGTGGCTGAGATCAGGAACAAGATGGCCATAGGTTCTGACAATGCATAACCATCCCTTGTCTATTTTTGCCACTGCTATAATAGCATAATTCTCCTCAAAACACTCACAAGGCTTTCCTCATCTTTTAGATGATGTCCAAGCTCAGCAGCAAACAAGGCTCCCCATGATCTAGCCCAGTCTTCCTTGCTATATAACTTCTATCCACTCTCTTATCACTCTGGGAACACTGGCCTCTGTACTTCTTAAGGTAATTATTCTCTCTTCTGTGCCCCAGTTCATGCTGCTCTCTTTGAAACTGATACCCTCCATCATCCCCACACGCATCTCCACCACCTCCACCTTGGATAACTCCTGATCTGTTATTTGTTCTCTCCCAATAATGTCTTTTCCTATGAAGCAATGTCCCGATTATTGATTTACTTGCACTTGAACCACAGATCTAACTCCCTCTATGTACCTATTTTCAGGGAAGAAAACACATTTGAAAAATTGAATTTATACTGTTTTATTTTGTTTTTTATTATTTATTTATGCCTTTTTGAGACAGGGTCTCACCATGCAGTTCAGGTTGGCCTTAGGCTCACACTGGAGCCCAGGCTGGTCTCGAACTTGCAACAGTCCTCCTGCCTCTGCCTCCCGAGTGCTGGGATTACAGGAGTATGCCACCACACCCAACTATACTATTTTAAATGACAGACATTTGCTAACAGAGTCAAGCCTTTCTAGCCATAAGCAGAGTGATCAGATTTTGCAAATAAGAATTCAGAATACCAAGTTTAGTATTATAACTGAGTATTTCCCATCTCTTCTCTAGATACATTAAAATTATAGACCTCTGTCTAAAAACTCTTAACACATGCAGACAGATATGTTCTTGCATTGCTTTTAAATATCTGGTTGTGACAAAAGTTGATCCATTCACTGTTCTGCTTATATATATTGTAATATTTTTTGTTCAATAAACACATTATCTGCAACAAAATGTGATTAGTCTCAAAGATTTTCAACATACTGATGAGGCTTAGGACACAGCATGCCAATGTCACTGTGGAACACAGAATATGGCACCTTAACCTACCCTTTTCACCTATGGATTATTAGGAACCAATAAAGCAGAAACTGCCCTTCAGTCTAGAAAGTTTATACCCGTGGAGGAAGACTCCATTGGTATGAACGTGTTCCTGCGGAGCAGGAAGAAAAGTACTGCTAAACCTCTCCCATCAGTGGAGGATGTACCAACACAAGCTTACGCAATGAACGCTGTTTTTCTTTCCCAAGCGCTTCTGGTCATTTCTCTTAACTGGGAATCCCCCATAACTTTCTTCTCCTTTGTTTCAGGGGATCGTTTAAACCTGAAATCAGTTGCTTCTCTGAGATTTACTCTAGACTCATTTTTATCCAAGCATATGCCATGTGTACATAAAAGTATGCATATTACTAAACTTGTACCTGTTTTCTTGTATTGACCAGTCTTGCTATAGGTGTGCACTTCAGATAAGAACTCATGAGGGCAGAAAGAAAATTATTTGTCCTCCATGTTCATAAATATACTCAAGAATTTAAAAAAGAGAAGAAGAAAACAATGGGTGTGTGGGGTTAAGCAGGGAACTGGCATAAATGCTGGTCATATGGGCAAGTACACTGTTAGTGAGATTTGAAGAATTTGGTTGAACATAATAAAGAACTTCTTGATAGAACTAAAAACAAAATGAGTGATAAAGTGAAATACACCAGCTCCCTTCTTTACTAGGCTTCCTACAGACAATAGGTTTCATTAAAACTCTATGTAAAATTCATGATATCATGGGTACAGTGAGAGCCAAAGTTTACTTTTGCTAGTGTTGGGGTTCAGAAAATGATACCCCAAGGTGAAGTCCTAAGAAGCAAAGTTTCTCTCTGACCTTCTCCTTCCCTCATTCCTTTTCATCCATTATCTCCTAAGGCAACTTATCTCTCCCAAAGTAAGATACGGAAACCAGGACCCTTCTTCCCCAAAGCCAGCCATTCGATATAAAAATATTATTTTGACTTTGTTCCATCTTTCTGTGCAAGAGTGGATAGTAAATAATACCCTGACTTACTTTATCCAATAATAAGTAGGAAAATCCCCATTCCAGAAAGAAAGAATGCTGTTATAAGGAAGCCAAAAATAATCTAAACAGATATCCTTGCTGGGTTCTCCTCTCCTCCACATCTCTTAGATTACATTCTTCAGGCAATCATATTTCTACACAGCTTGTCCATGTTTCCATCAGTCTTAAGTAAAATTAAAATGAATAGTTTAGGGCTGAGGGTGCAACTCAGTGGTAGAATGCTGTAAACATCTATCATGTGCAAGGCCTTGTGTTTGATGACCAGTATTAAAAAATAAAAAGTTCAAAAGGCTTTTTAAAAGGATAATTTTTTTGGCATTCTAAATCACACAAGTCACAAAAAATTATGATCAGATAAGTTTGCAGGTCTTTCCTTGTTAAACGTATGTTTTGTTATGGGGTATATGCCATGAGCAGCTGCTTTTCTGCCCTTACACTAGCTACGATATCTAATTTTAAGTGCCTGTCATGCCCCTCCCCATCACTACCCTTTGCTCCCTTCATCCTCCTCATGGACGAGGACTCTGACCATCTCGTGGCCACTCTCCTCCACTCCACTCCAACAGGAGTGCAGCCAGACTGTCAGGATGGTGGGTGCCCCTCCTGTGGCTCCACCACTTTAGATGCTAGAGCCCCCTTTTTGAAGAAGGAAGGGGGCACCCTGATATGACTAAGATGAGGGAGGGAGAGATCTGGGCCTCTTATAACTACCCTAGCCTTCCATGAGGTTTCCTGGTTCAGCCCAGTGGCCATACAAGCAGCAGTACCCAGCCATTGTCCAGGGTGTAGTGAAAGAGGGCTCCCCTGAGTGAACCAACTCCCCTGTGCTGCAGCACAGGCCCTGCTAAAATAAAGAGTTGCTCTAGTGTTCCCAAAAACCTACTTTGGATTTATTTCTCAGGTAGCATGGGCTCTAAAATCCTAGTTGAGATTTTTATCCTAGATAGTGTGGTGCGGCGCCCTTTTCTGTCCATGCCGCGTCCTAGTCCATCCACGCCTTGTGACAATCACTTCTCCAGGAAAAGGACACCGCATGTGGGAATTGGGCGCAGGGATCTTGAAATGTTTTTTACTGATAATTGTAATTTGTGTAGTTCACATGTGTATGTTTTTATGTAATGCTCAATATGGAGTCGAGGGTGGAGACTCCAGGGGGGTTGCTGGAGGCCCTCTAGATAACCCCTTTGTGAGGACTGATTGTGGGGTTTTGCCTTCTGTGAATAATGTGAGAGAAGTGAAAGAGCTCATGG